>JAQLOL010000017.1:3394946-3414847 GCA_029783665.1 Naso thynnoides | reverse complement strand
GACACCTTTTTGGCCAGTCGTGGCTTCCGTTGTTGTAATGCCGCGCTTAGAGGAGGGGGTGCCAGAGAGTACTACTCAGTTGTTTGCATTCTATTAGTGCACCACTAGATGGGAGTAATTTTCACATACTGGGGCTTTAAGTTACATTCGTGCCAAGAAAAGTTCATTTGGGTTTTAGTAGTGCAGCTTTCCATTGTTTCTGTTGGTGACGACAACGGTAAGGTCACCACAGCAACTACTGAAAACCTGAAATCTGTAAATGCTGTACAATTAAAAGAAAAAAAAAATCACAAGCAAACATTCATACAGGTTGTAAGAGAGCCAATGTTTTTTTTGACAAACAGCTGCCAACGTATTTGTAGTGAAAAACTGAGCTTTGCAAACCTGAAATGTTTGCAAATAGTCACTTCTTGCACACGAACACTGGAAAATACAGAAGCTCAAAACTGAACCAAAAAGTCTGCCTGAAAATCGGTGTCAATAATGTTATCAGAAACAATTAAAATGTCACAGAAATGCATTCGAGTGATAAAGATGTGTTTATACGTTGATGAAGAACACAACCCTCAAATAATCCCTGGTAGAAGGAAGAAATGTAAACAAACAAAAAAAAAGCCTTTGCTCATCTGCAAAACTAGACCTGAATATACAGAACACACACACTGTATGCAAACATACATAAGGTTCATGAACAAGGGCATCAGGTGGTTTAAGTAGACATGCACACACTGAAACAGTACCATGCAAACACACAAATACACAGAAAAAATATGCATGCACACACAAAGGAATCCATTAACTGTTTACTTCACACACACAAACAGCACATACACAAAATCCATAAAAGGGAAGGCTGCACGCCACTAACAGTCACACACACCTACACACATATACATCCGTATTTAGTCATGCATAGGCATACAACCATCAAACTGTTCACACACATTTGGAAACACACACCTACTCAAGTCACAGTCTGAACACACAAAGCCATAAATACAAAAGCTGTCAGGGAATACACACACTCAGTCAGGGGCAGAAAGCTGTGACACACAGGTGCTGATGCAGCTTAATGACCAGAATAATTTAAAATCACCCATCACACACACACACACACACACTCTTCTCACACTCCACCACCCTCAGCAGCGCTCATCCTCCACGCTGCCTCGGCTCACATGAATTTTTAAAGGATCGCTTTTATTACTCTTTGGCTTTATTTGTGAACAATAACGGCGCGGTGAGTAACACCAATTCCATCTCCGAGCAGCTTTTCCAGCGGGGGAGTTTATGAGCACACACGCTGCAGCTCGGCACGCTGAGATATTTGCTGAATGGCAATCACGCTTCATCACGCTTGTTGATTTGCATCCGAGGTGCAGCCGCGATGCAGAGACAGTGGGACTGCGTCCTGCAGCCAAATGTTGCGTTAATGTTCTCACTGCAGTGTGTTTCCCCTCATCACTGCACAGACACAAGCTGGAGGTAGTTTGGAGGGTGGACAAAATAACAGGAACACTTGAAAATTACAAAATCCTTCCCATCATCGATCAGCTTTACGCTTACGTTTGAGGCTATAGTTTATGGTGTGATTTGTCCCAGGTTGTCAGATGTTTCTGCTGTTCACCATTCCCTCTACTGTATTTGCAGTCAGTCTATAGTAACCCCTCACCAATCACAACATACTCCAAATGCACTGATGACACTGCCATACTTGCACTCCTTAATGACAATAACTCCGTCATTAAGGAAACTATGCCTCCCAAATTACTGGCCCTCTAACACCCAACCTCTCTGACCTCATCGGAAAAGCCACCACATGTAGAGCACGAACCATAACACTTGACCCCTGGCAACCTCTCCACTCATTCTTCACACTGCTCTAATCTGGCCGCAGATACAGATCGCTGGCCTGGAAACAAGTGTGTTTTGGCAGGAGCTTTGTTCCCTCTGCCATAGCCCTTCTCAGTAGATTACCCGGTGACAGTAGTTTGTATGCATCATATAATCATTTCATGTGTGTGTGTGTGTGAACAGAGTGCGGCTACAAATTTTCCTCTAAAGGACAAAAAAGGATCAATCTATCTACATTGTTAGAATTAATATACAAGGGAAATACTTGTGTTTAACTGTATGCAATTAGACTTTGCATACATATAATCTGGCATTGCATGCAGTGCAAACGCCAGACTGAAGAGACTGGGCTGGATTTTGAAATTCCTACATGATTAAATAATCTGTTCTACTTGCAAAACATTTGTCAAAGTCGAGGTCCTTGGGGTGTTTGCGTTTTAATCCATCATTCTCTTACATAATTTATTCATATACTATCATTAATTTTCATCAGTTCTTTTCATGCCTTCAAATGGCCCAAGCTCATTCACTCAAAATAATTTCCTCTGATAATGAAATGACTTTATTGATTCCCTCAGATCAATAGCTTATCCTCCTCCTCATTCCATCAGTCCTCGTCACCTTGACACTCTCACTGCACACTTCACTCCCCCTGAGTTTGACTGTGATGTTGGACCGAGAGAGCGTGACACTTTTGGTTTTCTCTGACAGAACGATGTAACGCTGTCATCCACGAAAGGAGAAAGTACACAAAGTGATGTCAGTGAACAATTTACTGTTACAAAGGTGCAAATTCAGTAAAAGTGAGAGTAAAATAAGTGGATAAGCTTGTTTATGAAAAATCCCTCTCCGACACCTCACTCTAAAATTCAGTTCATTTACACCTGAAGCCAACAACAGCACATTTGTGTAGTCCTGAGTGTTGGGGCAGGAGAGGCTGTCATCCACCTCTAGCATGTCTTGTGTTTCCCTGCTGGGATTTGAGACCGTTCACATATTTATAACCCGGCCGAAGTCGACCGCAGCGCAGTGCACACTGTAACGCTCAGCAAGCAGTCAGACCATAGAGGTGTCATACTATACGTCAGCAGCTTCCCAGCGAATGTTCAATTACTGCGTTCAGCATCCCCTGGAGTGCTGCATGATTGCTGCTTTAAGAGAAGCAATTTGATACCGTACATTACACAGGGAGCCAAAGGCCATAGCTCATAGCAGAGAGGAACACTTGGTAAACAGGATGCAGAGCAGTTATGGTGAAGGAGCAGGAAGAAGTTAATTTACTGCTTCCAACTACCACAGGACTCTAACCGCTGATGGCACCAGTGGGACACAAATGCTTTTTGTCTTTAGCATGATGAGACGCCTGGACAGAGTCGATCCCTCATGATCTGTCAAGAATCACACAAGGTGGACAAAACTGCATGAGTTCATAAAGCCTACAAGAAATACTGTGTTCATCTGTGAAATGATGAGACTGCTGTTATGTTATCTTATGTTATTATCTACAAATCCCTGCAACTTTATCGTCAAATTGGCACAATAAATTCTTTTTCTTACCACTAAAATGGTAAAAATCCTAAATGAACTACAATAAAAACAATAAAGACATAACAAATAATCAGCAAAACTACAATATATGTGCAAAAGTTAAAGAAACATATTTAAAGTGAAACTAGACAACTTTTTTGGTATAACTTTGTCATTATAATGTATAACCCGATTAAACAGTCTAACAGTGGTTAAGAAATGACACCATTCGCCGCTAAACGGGTCTCCAATAAGCTCTGTTTTTACCATGATATTTTCTTTGCCACCGGGACGAGGGTTTTGGGGAAAAATGAAAAATCAGTGACGCTCTCTGTACTCTCTGTCCTTATTCGCCAGTCTACGCTGCACTTCTTAGCAACAGGTGACGTCGGTACGATCTGATTAGCTCACCGTGTTCTGATTCGCCTCTGCCAACAACAGAGTGTCTGCAAGCCACACGATTGGCTCGAGCTCGAGCTGAGACGGACCAGTTTACTCCGCCGCAACTTTCCTTCAAGTCACTTTGTCTCAGTTCAAACTGGACTTAAAAGAGAGAGCAACAACAAACGAAATAAAGCACCAGCCAGTGCAAACAGCTGCACCGGATTAGCCTCTCAATGAGTCTCATGCTACAGCTAACGTTAGCTTGCTAACTTTAGTTACCTACTGCAACTTTAAATGGTGAATTCAAAGAAGTGATAGATGCAAATTCACCCAGGGAGGCTTTAATCAATGCGAAAGACAAATCTGGGTGAGAAAAAAAGTGTTCACTGGTTCATTGCTAATTAGCAAGCGCTAGCATACTCACAGTTTAAGCAATATTTAATACTCAGTAATCATCATATCTGCCAAACCTCACGATGGCATTTACCTTGGTGCAGCCTCACACTGCTACTCACATAACTTGCTCTATATTTGGAGAGAAATGAACATCCATATGTCTGTCTAGTTCATTCACTGAGTGCTCTCTTGTTATCAGTGTTATATATTATCTGCAGGTACTCGTTGGTTTTCCACAGTCAATTATCTATCACTCACCAGCAGAGACAAACACAGGTTCTGCTGTGGATTTCCATGGCAACCACCCACCCAGCAGCTACACTTGTCATCACTCTGCCATCAGCCACATGGTAACACGTGACCATTAGCTTCATTAAGTCGTGTCTTTGATTGTGAAGATGTAAAACAGAGAGGGGAGACTAAACAGGAAAAACGCGTTTTCTTTGTGTCATTATCACGACTTCCTGTCCAAAACCATATCTCTTTGTAGATTCTCTGTGGTTTCATTGTCACAGACTGGTGTTGCAGAAACATACAAAGGGGAGACCACATGTTAGCTGCAGCCTGCACATATGCAACACTTGTTCCACTGCTGCTGCTGTGTAGGAGGTCAGCAGACACAAATGCTTCCCACTGGTGCTTTTTATCGACATATGGCGATGACAAACAAATGAGGCAGCACATGAATTTTGAGGGTCAGGGGCCATGTGTATGTTAGCTCATAGGACATGACTTCAGGGTGAAATTTAATACAGCAATCAAAGCGCTTGGGGATTCATGTCGTCACATGGACGAAGCTAGAACAGCAAACATTTGTTTTTAAGGTTTTTTTTTTTTTTGCTGAGAGAGTATAACAGAATGTATTCATACAAGCACACTTAATGCTATTTAATAATAGTGTAATTACCAGCAAATTTTTATTTTCCAAGGGTGAAATGGATCAGAAAATCCATCCACGCATATCAATAAATGTCCAAAAAACTGTGTTATTATTATTATTATTAACTTTACATGACATCACTGTCCTGTGAAAACTACGTAGAATATCTCGAAGTGTCGTCATGTTTTTAAGAATGAGACAAAGCATTTTGCAGATTGTGCATCTTTTGAGTTCAGAAATACTTAGATAAATGATAAAATCACTTAATGTGGAGACACAGGTTATGCAGGGGACAGTGACAATGTGCCACATTAATGTAACATAAATAAAACAAATATAGCTATGTTTATATGTAAATTTGCGTGTTGCATGTGAATTATTTTTATCTATTCACCCTGGGAGATTTTTCCGCCTGTGATCATTCTTGAGGTTTCCTCTGTTTTTCAATGGAGGGGAATTTTCCCAGTTCTCATCTAAAATTTTGACCTGCTTGTGAGAACTCTTATGATTCAGAATTACACATTTACAACCAGACATTAAACATTTAATGGATGTCATGAAACTGAACAGAGAAATGTCCAGGTATTTTATGCAATTGAAGAAAGTTCACTTCCTTTTTATACTGGTGTTAAAGGAAAAGCTCTGAGTTAAATAAGTTGTTCAAATGGACTTTTCTATCCATGTTGATTTTTGAATTAGTCACATATTAAGTGCATTCAAAACATCTCACCAGGCTTGTTCTCTTTGTGCAACGTGTTTACAGATAAGTGCTTTTCTGCGTCCGGAGATAGAAGGGAAGCAGGAACTAACTTTTTATAGACACAAAGCTCACACACATGAGCTGAAACACTGAGCTGTAAGAAAGAGCAGATGTGCACTCTTGGTCACAGGAAGCCCAGAAACAGCTAAGAGAAAAAATAATAATGTCAGTGCTTGCTCTTGTGTTGCATAAATGATTATTACAACAGATCCTGTGGATTGGTGGGTCCGTTAAACAGTTGTGTGTCTGCTAATTACACCATCGAAGAGATGCATTAAAGCACAGCCAGCTTGTTAAGAATCAGTGGAGCAGAGAGCGGGTGTGGCTGTCTCTCTGTAGCTGCCTGTCTATAGCTTGGGTTGATTATTCCAGACATACTCTATTAGTCTGGCCCCAGGTGGGGCCCCGATCAATGGTGTCTAAATGGTGTTGACGTCCACCATTGCTTGTAGATGCATTAGCCGAGCATTGCAGAGAATCGATGCTGCTTCACAGACAGCAGAGCGAAGCGCAGCACATCACAGTGTGTCACCTCGACTCATTGTGACTTGATGAGGTGCTCCAGAAAAAAAAAATCCACTCAGAGGTGGTGAAAGAGTGAGGGTGAACAAAAGAGTGGGTGAGACGTGCACTTCTGCAGCTTGCATGCAGCTGTGCATGCATGTCTGTGATCCTATGAACGGGGCATGTGCGACTCGCCTTCATGCATGCGTGAGCCCCCGTGGTGAAAACATGGAGATGCTCTCAGTGGATGCTGTCCTGAGGGTTTATTCTGTGCGACAGCCTTGACATTTCGCCCAAGCAGCGATGAGACACCTCCTCCCTCGCTGCGGGCGCAGATCTGGGCCACTCTGCATCTCCTTTTCCTCCTCACAGAAGACGAGATTGCTGCTGCAGACTTCTAACACTTTTAGTTTCTCTTTTACAAAACCCCACAGAGAAAATTTCCACTTGGAGAATTAATACTTTTTGTAGCAGCACCCTCTTGATAGCTCCAAATGTGGCGCTCGCAGATCAATTTTTTATAAGCTGGAAGATTTCCAGTCCATTTAAAAATGCATGTGATATGCTGCATTTTAAAAATGCAGGGAATGCAAAAGTAGCAAAGAAGCATATCTAAAAATAAAAATCAATCAGCCCCTTTTAAGAAGACCCATTTCATAAACTTTAAAGAATGATTTGTAGATCCGCTTTGCTCTGCAGCATCGTTGCACATGCCAACTTCTCCTTTTCACATCAGTCAAAACAATCAGAATCAGGAAACTTTACTGTCATTGTACAACATAGGACAACAAAATATGCTGTGCACTGCCTAAATATGATACCAACATTCACACATGCACACACATCCTGTCCACATTCAAAACAAATAGCCAAAAAAAGACATTAAAAAGTAGCATGTACAAAAGACAGTGTCAGTGTTAAGCTAGTGAAAAGTAATGGAAATATTGTCCCAAATTATTGCACATCCATGTTGTCGATATGAATGCACATAAATAATTAGGAATCAGTCGGAGGTGGTGGCAGTAGTGAGGCAGTTTTTGTTTGAGTTCAGTTTTGTAAAAGCTCTTTGAAAAAGCAATTTTTTCAAAAAAAAAATTGAACAAAAACAACAAAAAACTAAAGGGAACGCTAAAAGGATATAATCCAAACCAGACCAAAGCTGTGAGTAACCTGCACATTTGCAAGACATTTTCGAACATTACCATGATGATTTATTACTAAATAATTGGAATATGTTTCTAATTTTCTGGCTTGTGCATTATTCATTCTCGCTTGAGTTGAACCACATTGATGTGAAAGTTCTTCAACACACAGATTAAATCTGATAATGCTATCAAAAGCCAGAAAATATTGATAAAAAAATATTTTTAGAATGTGAGTCAAAAAAAGAAACTCAGCAGGAGGGGGGAAAAAAGCAGTCTGCTTCATCAAATTTAAAGAGTGCCCAAGAGGAGTATGTATCGCCCGAGGTCTCTCAGAGGCCGAGCGGCTCGCTGCAGGAATGTTGATCATGAGTGTTAATTACGCTGGCCGTCCCAGTAGAGAACTGCCTAATTACTGCCTCCTTGTTAATAACAAGCTTAGTCATGCCATGAACTCATTTGAGTTTTATTAATCAGCATGAGAGCAGCAGCACAGAGTGGAAGGTTACCGCCAACCTGGTGCTTTTGTAATGTGGCATGACCTCTGACCTCTCTAGTGGGTTAAGGGAAAGCAAAAGTGGATTTTTCATGACTTCTAATCAATGACACATAATGTCATAATAGCATTAATAATCTGATGGATAATGCGATTTCTGCAGCCTCTCTTTCAGCTTCATTGTCTGCATCTTATTAAAGGTTTTTAATGGGCAGAAAATGGAGATGGAGCTCTTGACTCAGTTGATCCACTTTCCAAGTCTGTCCTACGTTTCTTAAGCTCCCTGGTAGTGACTAAAAGGATGCAGTTACTGATAAAAATAGCCAAACTTCACACTGTTTGGATGCAATACAATATGCTTAACAAGGATTAATCTGAATGACATTTCCCTAAATGCAAAAGTGCTTGTTCTCGAGAGGGATGGGGCATGATTTTCAGGCCGTCTTTCCTGGAAGGTATTTGACATGTTGTGATGATTTGCACGCCGTAAAAGTGACTGCAATAACTATGCAAAGAATGAAAACAGAGTTTGAATCCTGCTCTGTTTTGCATCTTCACGCAGCTGGCCAATCTGTGTGAGGACATTGTGTTTGCCGGCCTCAGGGAGTTTCAAACATCATCAGACGCAGCCCTGGAATTCTGAATTTGGACAGTGTGGTGGTGGTGGGGATAATTTCAGATGTTTTTCCACCATCTGAAAAGCACCTTAGCTGAAGCATGTAGACACTTTGGAGTTCAACATCATTCTCAGGTCTCAGGAGACAGTGGCGGTCTTAAAGGGGGGCAGGGGGGGCAATTGTAAAGTGCCTTCTAAGGTGCCCTTCCAGTAGACAAAATGTGTAAAACGCCTTTTAGGCTGCATTTCCACTGGACAAATCATAATAAAATGCCCAATGACTTTTTGTGCACTGTGCCCCACCACAAACAATAAGTGCCCTTTTTACTATTTTTGGCCCTGCCTGTCAAACATCCTGAGTCCGCCAGTGTTCAGAGAAGTTCATGGAGCTGTTTTGTTTGTCAACCAATCAATTTTTTTAATGTGTCAGGCTAAAAAGCATGTGTCTGAGATTGTGTGTGCAGTGGAATCATTTCGTTATAATAACCTGCTATGTGTAGAAGTTTTCATGTATATTCGGAAACTGTAATTTGAGCACTGAGGACAGGTTGAGAACCTCCAGAAGAAGCTTTAATTAAAACTGCTGCTCCTCTTTGTTGAAAGGGCCAAGTTGAGATTACTCACTTGATTAGGATGCCTCATAGATGCTAAAAACCTTTTTTATCTTTTGTCCTTCTAACCAAATTGGAGAAATTTCCATGCATGTGACTCAGCTTGCAGCACCTGTTGAGGAAAAGATCCTCTCTATAATGCTCTTGATGCTTCAAGAGCATTATGTTTAATGTCTGGTTGATGCTCTGCATATGCAGGTAAAATGCCCAAGGACACCTTTTCAACTCACAGCACAAGCAATGATTGATGATGCAGTTTTGGAAACTCATCTGAAATGTTCACACCTCCCTGACTCGAGTTGCGAATGACTGCTGGTGCTCCACAAAGCCACATTTCTCCCGCTGTAATTTAGAGAAGTTGCCAGCTTTTTGCCTCATGTGGCTGCTTACAAATTAAAAAAGTATGAATGGTTTCAGCGGAGGTGTAAACATAACTTTGTGGCTGTGTTATCATCAGGGTGGAGTTGCACAGATAATTTAATCTGTCTGTGCCTGTGTGTGCCACTTTAATTACCCAACACAACCCCGCTGCTCTGTTCTATACATGACCTGAAGGAAGAGTTATTATTAAAACCCTGAATAACAGAGAAGCATGTGGAACGTGTTTTTCACTGTCAATCAGATTATTATCTTTGTTTTGAGGCCTCAAGGTCAGTGGCATGCTCATGCTGCTTGAGACCGCCAGGCCAACTGCTCCTCATCTCTTATTCTTGTCAGGGCCTGCATAAAGTCTCCTCCTGTTGTTACATCATATGGTGTATGTGACATTAGACGTGCAGGGTTGCTCAAACAATGTTACTCAAAGGCTTCATTGTGCGACACCTCGCTGAGGTCTGAAATGCACACAGAATGCTATCACCATAGGCTTCAAAGAGTCATGTGTTAAATGGTGTGAGTTGCTCATGCACATACTCGGAGAGCTCTGGGGAATCTAATACAAATGCATTAAATATGTGTCAAAGAATGGATCTCACACAACCCTGATTAAATCTCAAGAGTTCAGAGTCAACACTACTTTCGTAATCCACTTAAGGCCATATCTCATGGTTGTTTGACATGGTGTTTATTTTTTATTTCCCGTTGGCGAGGTCAGTACGGTGGCGATAACGCCTGCTGGCACGGCAGTGAGTCACACTGAGCCAAGGTCGGCTTGAAACTGTGTCAAGAACACAAAAGCAGCACACTTACAGTGCAAGGTAGGACAACAAGGAAGCTGGAGCTCATCCATGGGGTTGGAAACATTCATACTGTATGATTTTAGTCCATAAATGGTGGTTATCTGTAACTACTAAAACTATATTGATGAAGCAAAGGTTGCAGAAACACCATTAAAAGTGACACGTTTAGATAAGATATGTAGGTGAACCCACTTGACATCATTGTTTGTACTTGTTTTTGCTGTAAAGCTAACATCTCCCACTTAAATTTTTTGTGTAGACTCATTTTAAAATGATATAATGTTATATATTTATTTAATGATGCAAAACTGTAAAAATGTCACGAGCCAGTTAAGCTGTTTCCATGTCCTCTGTCCTCATGCTATGCTTTGCTAACCATCTCCTAGCTGTAGCTTAATCATTAGCATGGCCTATATCTAGGAGAAAAAGTCAACTAAGCTCTTTGAGGAAGAAATAATAAATGGGACAAGTAAATTAAATAGATAAATGATAATGTCATATCTCCTCTAAATGACAAGAATTAGTAGTTAATTTTCACTTAGCTCAACATAAACGAAGTTAGCAGGGAGAAACAGCTAGCATGGATTAGGGTTAGCTAGCATCTTTAAAGCTGGTTATTGTTTGGTGTCTTGTGAGTGTATGTGACCACGAAACAGCAGAGATTTACTGCGTACAGCCACAAAAGTTTGTTTACATTTAAAAAGTCTAAAGGAGCCACAAGATTAGCTAAGAGCTAATCAGGATGTTTGCTGGTTTATTTCCAGAAGTTTTTAGCACACAGGCTCTATAGAGTGCCGGCTTGAAACTGTGTCAAGAACAGTTTTGAGACGATTTTTTCCGAAACCTTGTTTCAGCTAGGAGATGGTTAGCAAAGCGTAGCATGAGGACAGAGGACATAGAAACAGCTTAACTGGCTCCTGACATTTTTACATCTTTGCATGATTAAATAAATTATAACATTATATAATTTTAAAATGATAGTCAATGGAAAGAGACAAATTTTATTTTGATCCAGTCTTTTAAATTGTAATCTGGTGTTTGTCAATGTAAAAGATAACTTTGCAAGTCATGAAAGTCAGAGTTTATCACACATCTGCTGAAGTTTAAGACTTTGAAAAAACATTAGAAAGACTACACAAACAGTCATCATGTCTTATCAATGATCACTGATTAACTCTCTGTTTAGGTTAACTGCTGCTCTTCACATGCTCATGCTTGTAATGTTTTTTCACTCATTTCCCCTCATTCTGAAGGAACTTTTAAAACTGTGCTGAGGTTACAGCCACTTAATACTGATACTGGGTGAGACGAGAGACGTGGTTCACTAAATGGTTTCCCAAAAACTAAGTGGTACGTAACTATCTTCAAGACAAACTGCGACTTTATTGATTTGTAAAATTTAATTTTTGAAATGACAAACATCATATTTGAGATTGAGGGCACAATTCAAACGGGATTGAAAAATAATTTTTATCTCTATGGACAAATACAAAGTTTTCCAAAATAAAGTCCCATGGGGTCCACTGGAAGGGGCGTGACTCAGCCACTCCATTAGTCCGCAATATGGGAGCCATATGGACGATTAATTCTCAAAAGTCAAACCACTTGGCTTTGTGCACAACTGAGCAACTTTTACAGGAATGAGGAGGGCCCAACTTTGACATTGTATTCAGTATCTTCTAATGCATGCCTGGTTTCTTCTAATTTATAGCATTTATGCCAGGCTAGGCTAATCATGTCGTTGCTATGACTTAGCACAAGAATCTGTTTTTATCACAAATATTTTTGTGTGGAGATGCACTGAAATATGGCACATCTGAGCTAAAATGTATGCACGTGTGGTCTGCTACACACACACACACACACACACACACCTGCTTCAGTGCCCACAGACCCAAACACACTCTCTCATTCATGCCAAGATATTTTAATAGTGAGAACTGGTTGATTTTCCCCTTGTTAGCGGAAAGTTCTCCCTCATCCTCAGAGTTATTGAGGCTTTTACATCTGAGAACAGGATGCTCGGGGCGTGTGCATAGACATGTGATGATGTCATTGATCTCAAGGCTCATTTTCCCTCGGCTACGACTGCAAGTTGGACAATCAGGAAGGACATTTGCTTTTAGAAGTTTCTAACTAAGATCGGCTTCTAATTCTGCGAAACATCATCACTTCTCTCTTGTCAAACAATAGCAGAGTTGAAACTCCTGGTTCATGTTTTTTTGAGCTCAAGGTCAGCTGCTGCCTGCTGTCTAACACTTGGCCCAGTCAAGGATGTCAACACAGATGTGCACAACACAATACTTTACCTTACCAGTCTCTCCTGGCATCTGAGGAATTCTGAGCCACATGTTGTTTTGTCAAAAGGAAGTGAATTCTCTCATTGAGGTCGCTCATGTTGGCAAAACAAATTTTATCACAATGACAGGAATGTTGTCATCCTGCCCCCGAATAAATGAAGGTGTTAATAAATAGCTTTTTGAAACATCAACACGCCTTTAGCAGTTTGGGAGGAGGTTGCAGGTTTGATCAGTTTGGTAAAATTAGCTATAGTACGTTTTGGGGGTTTTTCTAGATCAAGTTATGTGATGGCATGGTAGTGTTGTGCCAAACAAGATCATCGTACAGCTAAAGTGTGTGTGTGTTTAAACTCTGGTTGCCTTGAGAAAGTTATTAAATCTCCTCAAATCCCAAGAATCGCGGAGCCTGACCTTTGACCCCGCTGTGGTCGGCAGCGAGTAAATCCAATTTTCCAAGCAGGATCAACTGACTATGAGATTTGCTATCATCGCAGTAGTTTGCAGGATTGATTTGGAGTCAATTTCTTCTGTCTCAGCAACAAAAGCCACACTTAATGTGGATAGTGATTCGTCAGGCGCAGTGTTAGTCCGCACTGATGCTGCCAGAGGTCCGGAGTTGAACCCAAAACCCAGAATTGCAAATAAATTCTTCTTTTCTTGTCTTTGTCAAAGCAGAATCCTCAGGGGTTTTTTACCCCACGTGGAGGAATGAGCCCTGATCGCCGCCAAGATCTGCTCAGCTTCCTCAGCCTCCTGAATGTCCCAGCAAGCCTTTCCACCACTGTATTTTGTTCATGAATAAGGCCTTTTGTGGGCCAAAAAAAGGGAAGTGTGGCTGTACTTAACTTCCTCTCACACTGTATCAGTAATGACTGTGGTGGCTGCTTTTAGTAGCAGTAGTTTGTGTGACATTTCAAACTGCAAAAATGAGTTTTGCCCCCTTTTTTAAAATGTCACAGGATGTAAAAAATTTTTACTGCATGGTATCTAGTGAAGGGGTGATGCTTGAGAGCTGATAGGAAGGAGGAAGCTGCATATCAATGTGATTCATGATGTTTTTGAAGCTTCACCTATGTATGCAATAACATTAAAAAGATGTAAAATGGGTAAACAAATATAATAAAACTTTATGTAGTGATAAAATAACATTTTAATGCATTTCAACCAACATTTACACCCTGAGCAGTCAGTCGATTTAAGCATTGACTGTTTTTCTGTTCCCATCATGTGTCGCTTAAGTCAGAGTGGTCTATATGCTGTCTCCATGGCAACAGACATGCAAGCTCGTCATTGCTACAAAAAGCCAAAACGATGTGCAGCCTGTCGCTGTTTGATACTCGCTGCTTAACAGTGAATGTATCCCACCTAATGTGTTTATCCAGAGAGCACTGATGCTTCCTCATTAGGGCCTGCAGGGAATCTAATGTGGAAACTCATTCTGCAGCAACAACAAGATGCTTTCTGTGCAATTTGTATGC
Source organism: Naso thynnoides (assembly GCA_029783665.1). Classification (NCBI taxonomy): domain Eukaryota; kingdom Metazoa; phylum Chordata; class Actinopteri; order Acanthuriformes; family Acanthuridae; genus Naso; species Naso thynnoides. The sequence continues at coordinate 3,400,721 of JAQLOL010000017.1, read as the reverse complement.
AAAATGTGCTGCCTGCTGTTTGTTGAGCAATAGTTAACTGTTAACTTAGCAACCAATTATCAGTGGGAAAGTTTTGGATATAGTCTACGTGCTATAGTTCATGTTTTACATATGCTTTTTATTGATTTATCAAATCAAAAGAGAAAATCACTTGACTGTCATGGGTTACAATAACAATTTATTGCTGTACTTACAAAACATAAATACCTCCTAGACTGTTACTCACTGATAGAGTGTGAGCAATCTAGGTCAACACCCAATCAATAAAGATAAGGAGACCTGATTGGCTCACCTGTACACTGTAACCTCAATTGTTTAAGTACAGTCAGTGTCTGTTGTTGTCAAGGCTGCTTATCTCTGAAGATTAACAAGCCTTTGTATACGTGAGCCAACAGATGTGCGTTGTAGTGGATATTTCACAATATCTGCAACACAAGACGAAATAACAACAGCCTTCTGTTTCTAATTTTGGAATAGTTCTGTGTAAAGAAACCAGCTCTGCAAGTTCTGCTCTCGTTACTGCACAAGGAAGTCAAGGAGCTGATTGCTCTTCCTGTTTTTGGATGAAAGTCTTTTGCTCCTCTCTGCCAAGTTTCCTCCATCTTGAGTATCAAAGGTGAAACCGTGTTGTTCTGAGGTCTGGATTAATGAATTATGGAGGTCGATGGGCAGAAGTTTTGTTTGTAGCAGAAGATAGTTCCCATGAAAACAAGCCAAAGAGACAAAATGTGAAGAGGTTACACACGACTGAAGCGAAACAACCAGTGAGAGAAGAGAGAGGACTAATGAGAAGCCATGTGGCTGCACACATGCGCTGATATTCGAAGCGCACATGCTAATGCTGCTTTGCATTTACTGTAAATCAGCAGATAGGACTTCCCCCAAGCTGTCGTAATTCCCTGAAAAAACTTGCTTTACAGATTTGAGCCGTTGCTGGGTGAATAGAATCCCAGATGCCCGAGTACCCCTTCGTCTTTGCAGGGAGAAACAGCCGCTCCCTGTGTCTTTTTGTCCGTTGAGGCCCCCTCCTAACATAAAGGCTTTAGTCAGACGTGTGCCTACATTCTCTGGCCCCCCACCTCCAACGTCCCAATCCAAGTTCGACTGGATTCCTGCCCAGCTGAGCACCGACTCACCCTCTTTGTCCGCAGATCTGGCACATGACCTGCACTGGCAACTGGCACCATGGGCAGACCTCCAAACGCCACCCACGCCCCTATTGTTCCCAATGGCCCCTTTTGCCCCCAAAATACTCCCTGTGGATCAGTGTAGGCACGCCACCAAGATGGGCACAACAACAATAATGGCGTCAGTGCTCATGTGTAGTAAGAGCACAGCAACGACTTCTTTAGAGAGCCTCCGCGGGCACACTTTGGCACAGCGTTGTTGTTGTCAGGATTGTTTTAGCATGGCAGAATTAAGACAAATGTTCCTTTGATATTATAATTTTGTCCTGGCAGCACCACATTGAAACTGTCACCATGTCTTTATTACCTATGTTTGTGCCCTGAAACATGGCATCTGGACTGTATATCATCTATGTAAAGACATGTTTTGAGGGGCAGAGGTCTGCAATTAAGTGAAAACCAGGTGTGCAGGAATTTGTTCAAATCAGCACTTAAGTATATTTTTCAAACCGACAGTTTGAAACCCTTAACTCACAAAATAGGGCACATCATAACCAAACTACTTAAATCAAAACAAACCTACCACAAACAACACCACCTGTTGATGCCTCAAGCACATTAAATGTTGAGCAACGTCATGATAGCAGCTCATCTTGTCTCTCCAAAAACAGCTGATTTATTTTACTTTTTGGAGCCCATTCTAAAAAGATTTTTAGGCCTGGCATGGATGAATATAAGCAGTGTGCGTACAATAAAAAGCAGCATCAGAGACGAGGGGGGAAAACCCGAAAGGTCGCATCTTCTGCCTGCTCACATCAGAATGTAAATGTTTGGATTGGCACGAGGAAAACTGCGGTTTCGTCCCATTTGTTACACAACAGATTAGCATTCCGATGTGGTCCGGACTTTGCTGGACGTAGGCGGGAACAACTGATGTGGGAGAGGAGGGAATGTCAGCTGTTAGCTAGAGCGCCCCCACCATGCTGAAAAAAAAAAAATCAAAGACCAAGAGAGGTGATTGGAGGATATGCTCCCTAAAGGCCACAGGTAAACACAGAAAAAACTGAACTTTTCCAATTTTAAAAAGATTCCCCTGATAATGACTAACAAAAGCAGCTGAATGAAGCCTAAAATGTTGTGAGTGTGAGGATGTGTAAAATGAAACTTACTCTACCCCTGTAGCCAAAATATTCACCAGTGAGAGCCAACCGAGTGAATCCCAACTCAATATCGCTTTTGTTTTTGTTTGATTAACGGGGAGTATTTCTCCACAGTGTGGCTTGTTATGAACATTATGTGGCCCCTCAGGTCCAATGAGAAATCTGAGAAAAATAGAGAGGATTAACATGAGAAATAGAGAGAGAGAGTTGCGTGGGGAGAAGGCGAGGGCTGCCACGATTGTAAAGAATCCTCCACTCCTCCCTCACCCACCCTCCCCCAAGCCTCTCCATCTCAGAGGTCAGAGCAGGGTTACTTCCCAGAAACAGGCCCACCCTCCGTTCTCTCTCTTTTTCCATAACAATTCTTCCCAAACACAAGAGCACTCATAGCTTGGAGCTACGAAACATTGTGCCTGATAGAGCTGGATGGGTTTCTACAGCTACAGACTGTTGAAAGTGTGTGTTACGAGTGAAATGTATCGTCCATTCCCTTAAGTGCTTAAAAGTGTGTGTGAGGTCCCCTCGTCCTCTTGTCTCCATAAACAAAACCCACTGTGAGATTTGCTTTTGTTGCTTACCTGACCCTGAAAGTCAGGTTGAGTATGACTTCAAAAAAAAAAGAAAAGAAAAGCATTTTATGAATTAAATACAACAATTTTTTAAAAAATGGCTTCTTTAAAGACAAACATTTTGTTTGCCTGGGTGTTACACTCTAAATTAAACCTGCAAGTCAGCAAACTTGTAGTGAACTACTAGCCATGGCGCTAACAGCTAACCTGCTAGCAAACTAAGAGAATACTAGCACTAACAGACTCTTTTTCTGTACTGTTGCTTACTCGCCCTGTCATTATGTTCTAAGGTTTAATCATCTTTTCATTAGACTACATGAAAGAGAAAAAGGAAGCTAGCTAGCTTATTGGCTATGTAGCAAGCTTGCTAACTTATAGTCAAGCATAGTCAACAGGTTAATACAGAGCTTCAAAAGATGTGTTTACCATTGACCTGTCTCTGCAACCATTCCTCCTTTTTGATGATCTTTTAAATTGCAACAGAGGGGCCTTAGTGTAAAGGGGATGTTGCAGCTAATTAAATTTGAATGCTGCCTCCATTTTGGATTCTATGGTTCTCGAGCTAGCACTCACTCTCAAAGATGCTAAAGGTTGTTACAGATACAGAAAACATAGACAGGCTATCTCAGCCATATTTAAGAGGTCAAAACTAGCCTGTAAGCAAATAGGTGCAGTTTTACCAAATAAAAAAAAACCAAAACACTGCTCTGCTAATTTTTTGCAAATTAGTGCAGTGCCATCCAGCTCAGCACTGAATTTGCAAGTAACTGAAAATCAGTGTGTTGCAATTGCCGCATATTAAATAAAGCTGTGCAGTGTTTCAGTGTTTGACAATCCTTAAACTTAAGAAGGACTTCCTGTGTTACTCAATCTGGACTTGAATTGTTTTTTTCTTGACTCACTAGTACACACAGCCCCTCCGGCGTTGTTTTTTCCTGGTGTTTTCTGGTGCTGAAGGGCCAAATGGTAGTTGCTGCCTTCTAGATTGAAAAAGAATTTGTGTGTACACTTAAAAGCAGCTTCAGTGTTCTGGGGCCAATCCTTTTATCGCAACTGATGTGCATCAGCAATGTGCCTGTCTGAGGCTTGCATGTTCAGATACTGTTTTATGCACAGATGCTCATACTTTATCTGTATCTCAATCAATCTGCATAATCCTGTGTGGGAGGGTAAAGACAATTCCTAGTGTAATCTTGCTTTACCTGAACTGTCGTAGCCTGTAGACAAAACTAGAGTTGGTAATGCTGCTTTAAGTAATTACCGGCTATGTTCTGGTAAGCAGTTGAGATTATAGGACTTAAACCAAACAAAGTTATTTTATCAGTGCAATTTAGAATGGAAAATAATGACTAAGTGAATCCAGAGTGAATACACAGACTTTGAAGTCATGTGCGTCTGAAGGAAAAATGATAAAGAGCTCACTAAGTGTGTTGACATTGTGATTGTAACTGGAGGCAAATACATGGGCAGTTTAAAGTGGCCTTTAGCTGATGTGGGTAAAGTCAAACTCATAAGGTAAACAAGTTTTTAACAATAGAACTGATTTATGACTATTTTAACAGACAGCACATTTACATTCCACGAAGTTGGCGGGCTGAGATGGTGGTTAAGGAAGTCAAACCTCAAGTTTCCCTACAATGCTCTCTCTATGAGTTTATCAGCATCTGATATAGGAACAATAGGCTTATGTTAGCGACTGGCTGCCTGTCACATTCCTGCATCCAGGAGACAGTTCACCCCATAGACAACCCATAGCCATTAAAGCTAATCAATTTGCACAGTGACGGGAACAGCGTTGCTAAATGGATTCTCTCTTTTACACATCTATGTCATATGAGGATTCGGCTGGGCTTGGCAGCAGGAGCACTTGGTTGCTGGAGGGGTGAAATAGTTTAGTTGGATAGCAGGGCCAATCTCTGTGCTGATAAATAGGACAACTGGTGCTTCCAGCTACACTAAAGCTGCATGTTGGGAAGCTTTCTGCACAGCGACCACTTACTTTTTAAAAAAAAATTACTTTCAATAGAAAAGACATGCTGATGCATGTTCAGCAGCCAGGGCTTAACATGCTTTTATGGTTGAGCTTTTAACTGTTTGCTTAAGAGCAAAATGTTTGAAGCTTTCATGTAAATTGACTTATTGGCAGCTAAATCTTCCCTTACAGCTAAAGATTAAGTCTCATTGCAATGCAGATTGTGTTGAAAACCATTTTAATGATGAACTGACCTGCTGAGTTTTGTCGAGTAATACTTGGTGCATATTAACAGATAAATTAACTTAATTGGCACTGATTGTATCTTAATTGGCAGCACCCACCAGACTGTCAAGGAAAACACACACAAACACTTTCACACACAATAATCCAAGCTGACAAGATGCTGATCAGATGGAGTCGAGTGTTGCCAGAAACTTCTGACAGATGTGCAGGTCCTGTCAGACTCATGCAGCGTTGTGTGTGTGCATGAGTCCTCAGGCTTCATCTTATATAACTCATGACAGACAGAGACAGACAGTCACAATGATATAGTTTGAGATACCCTGCAGCCATACAATCCATCCTTTCTGCTTCATCCTTGTCAGAGCTGAAGTTGCCATAAAACCCTACATTTTAGGCATTTTTCATTTTTCATTTTTGACACTGTCACCCCCTGAATGTAGGTTGTATGCTAAGTTAACAAGCAGGGCTCCCAGCAAGGACACAAGGAAATATCGGAAATGACTTAAGAGGAGCTTAAAAAGGACTAAACATGAAAGTGTAGTAATTATTCGAAATACACTGAGACCTAGATGAGAAGAATGCTACCGCGCTTATGTTTTTCGTCACATATAAAGCAGGCAGGAAAATTTTAGCTACGCATAGCATAATGCTCATTGCAGTTGCTAACCTGACTTTGAAAGGCTAAAAAAATAAGTTAATCC
>JAQLOL010000017.1:3382246-3392733 GCA_029783665.1 Naso thynnoides | reverse complement strand
ACACACACACACACACACACACACACACACACACACACACACACACACACACACACACACACACACACACACTTTCAAACACAAACACCCACAAACCCAGTCCACCCAGACCAGCCATAATTGCGAACATTCCTCGTCCCCGAGCCAAACGTCTCCTGTTGTGCATTCCTCAGACATTAGACCGAGCCACTGCAGCAGATGGGAATTACTGTAACTGCTTCTGCTCCACTTATGTCATCACAATTGAACGTGAATTAAGAGTGACGTGTAAATCTCTGGATGTTTGGGATGTTGTGAATGACGATTGTTCTTCGTCGACTCTGTGAGGCACTGGGCATGTGCAGAGTGAGGTTATGTGGAAAGTAACGCCTCTATTTATTATACAGCGGGGAAATTATTGCATTAAAATAGTTTAACAGACTCTTCTGACCGCAGTGAACGTGAAGCTGATTTTCCAGCCTGCTCTCACTCACTGCACTAAATCTTTGAATACATTTACATACTATTAGCAGGGAGACAGTTACCTCTAAATGCCATCTGTCTGCATTTCCACTGAAGTTGTGTCAAACTTATTTCAGTTATGTACTTTTTTTTAATGCATATGTATAAAACGGCGGTTTCTGCTCTAAATTGGCTCACTAATATTAGCTAAAATTGAGGTTGTTGTTACGCTCTAAGAAAACTTTAAGTGTAAACTCAATTTAGACCAACATGATCTAAAAAAAATGTTGATTTTTTTTCAGCAAAGTATTTACTGCAATAGGTTAGTATTTAGATATCAGTGAAGTCAAGCCACGCTAAAGGACAATGCCAGTATATTTTTTGACTTCCCATCATTAGCAGAGGTCCTGCCTATCTTCTACAAATGTTAAAATTCGACCATGTGTGTACTTAAGTAGATCTCAGGCTGCATTTTTAACATTATTCACTGCTATTCATGTTTAAACAAGGACAGAAACACTCTAGGACACGTGGAAGTTGCTACGTGTAGGTAGAGATGGTTGAGAAACTGAGACGGCCCACTGAACGTTAATTTCCTGTATCAGTGTCACATGGTTATTCGCCATGGCCCCGCCCCTTTAGGAGACTTGAAGCAGTCTTGAGTCCATTAATTCTTATTTGAGAAAACGTGATCACAGATTATGACCAATTCTTTCACCCCATCTACGCCAAGACACATATTGGAAGCATTTTTCATGAGACACTTATCTTCCGAGCATTCTGGCACTAAAATGGCATTTTTCAGACATACAAATCAGGAGGAAATGAACTTAGCCTGAGACGTGTCTCTGTCTTAGCAACACACTCTCACAAGATCTGGGAACCGGTGCTTCCCGCCTTGCTTTGCAATGGACATAAACGGACATTTAGGCTAAATGGTCTTATACACGAAACCATGAATTAAAAGTTAAAACTATCATGTCAATGTCATGTGACACAAAATCCATCTGTTTTGATCCATTCACATGACGTTAATAACACTAAAGACAAGGCAGAAGGATGGTGGTTCCTTAACTGTCACTAAAGGGGAGGTGACTCTCCACTTAGGAGACAGGAAGTGTTAGAGCATGTCACACCATGCCGCAGTGTACAGTGGGGCATCTTGTGTCATACTGAGTATCTTTGGCATAGATAACTCATTCTTCTAAAGAGAACATCTGTGTTTATTTGGTCAGAAACTGCTGAGCGAGAGAGAGAGAGATGGGAGCCGGAAGCCTTCGAAACTAAAGTTATTACACCTGGAAAAATAGTTCCTTATAAATGCTGCCTTCCTAGCTTGAACATAAGCCTAATAAAAGAATTGTGGCACAAACGTTCTTTTGACCTAACGTTGTCATACATTTTCAAATACTTTCTGTAGTGTTTATTGAATACTGTCAAAATGTAACCAAAATTATATCAAATAGCTATTTTTGGTAAAATGTTTGGGGTTTTTGTAACTTAGCAACACTATTATGGTCCTTTAAAGCTCGGAAATGGTCCTAATGGCCTTGTGGAAGGAGGAAGCCTTTAAAAGCGTAATGGGCATCATTTAATCTAGAGAAAGGAAGTGTTCTCTCATTTCTGTGTTCAGCTGATAACACTCAACTGTCTTGATGCACTTCCCATTTTTCAGCTTTTAACAGCAAATTTTTCCTCTGAGAAAGTTTTTCTTCTTGAATCATTCCTCTCTGCCCGCTGTTCTTTTTTCCTGTCTTTGATTGTACAGCATTAACACACCCGTGGCGGGAAAAGCCAGGCGTGCCATTGTCTGATTGAAGGGGCACCGTTGGCTGCGGACAACAGCCGACCAATAGGAGGACCCTCCTGCTGCGACAGCTGTCGTGCTGTTTCACTGATCTGTGGGCATTCCTGCTCATTAGCAGCCTTTGTTGTTCACTCTGTGTGTGTGTGTGCGCACATAGATGGGTGATGAATTGACTGTGGCAGGTAAAGTAAGAGGAAGAAAATAAATATTCATGAGATTTCCCTGACAGCCCTGAAAACAAGTCATCAGTGCCTTTTCACCATTTGAAGTGTCACGACTTTGAGACTCCACCTGGGGTCAGGGGTCTGTTCACTTGTTTTCATAGCACGGGCAAAAAAATGTGTTTTCCTTTTAGGATGTGTGTTGAAACGCGCACACACAAGCTCAAATCTGTCGTTCTTAGCTCACTTTTTGCTTGCAAGTGCCAGCATTTCACCATATTTGGACACAAATGAACATGCATTCATTTTCCGTGCAGGAATTCCCCATTCTGGCCTTTTGTCTCTGATAATCAAAGCTTTAATAATAGGTATATATATTTTTATATCTCAGAGTGCATCTTTTGGAGAAGAGAAAGAGGAAGAAAGTCAGAAATAAAAAAATAACTTTCCTCTTCACATGGTTCCCAGAGACTTCAAACAATGTTAAATGTGTGTTTATCTGCCTTCCTGTTTGCAGGAACCCTCATTAAGAGCCTCAAATGCATTCTTTTTTAAATGCTGAACTCCGTTCATCTTCCACACACTTGTAATGTGAGATTTTAATGATATAATGACTTAAATCTGAATAATTTCACGTTATCAGCTGCAAGGAAAGTACAAAAACTAAAAGCGAGGAGCAGTAATTAGCGAAGGCGTGTGTCGCAACACATAATCCATCTTAAACTCAGCTGGTTTTTGGATTTACTCACCATATTTAGCGCAGGTAAAATGGTTTTCAAGCATGAGGTCAGCTCTAAGGAATGTGGGCCGTCCCTTCCTCTGTTACACTGAAACCAGCCAGATAACCTTCCCTTTGCAGGGACAATGTGTTACCACATCAGGAGGGATTTTTTTTTCTCCTCCACCACACGTCCCTGAGCTGAAGAACCTCTGTTTTTGGTACAGAGAGCAGTCATTGTTTCAGGAATGTGGGAGGGATGGTGTGTTTATTAAGGTGAGGACAGAAAACCTCCGACCTGAAAAGCCACTCAGCAGCATCTAACTTTTGTGTTTTTTTTTAAAGGAAAGAAGCAAAAAGCAGATTTTTTTCTCTTTTTCTACATATTAAGACAAAGAAAAAAGAGAAAAAAAACCCACCCTCAAATGTGTGCAGTTTTCACAGTTATATGTCACCCTCTTTGTTGTCAGTGTGTGGGCGCATTAACAGTCCAGGTAGCTTCGGCGCTGCTGTGTTTTGCGGGGTAGCCTCATACGCAGCCAAACCTGCTTAGCACAGAGCTGTGTTTGTGTTTTTTTCATTAGCATGAGGTCAAAGTGCATGCTGAGCGACTGTAGGAACAAACACTGAGAACAAACATGGCGTCACTACTGTATAAATGAAGAAAGTGAAATATTAAATGATGAAAAGGCTGCTGGTTAAACATAACAGGTGTTTCAATCACTATGAACTTTTTTTGTTTTTGGCAGTCGGTTGTGGGTTTGTTCTTATTTAGAAAGACAAGACATCAAGTCATATTATGCTTCATCATGTCAGACCTGAAGACTGAAGTTGGTTTACGATCAAAGAAACTAGCTGGTCGTGTAGCGTTCCATAAAAGGTGAAAAAATGTCATGAATTGTGAGCTTTTGTCTCAAAACTCAAACCTAGTCCTGTTTCCAAAACTTAGACTTAACCGGAATATTTTCATTGTAGTTGTTTAGCTGTTGTAGTTTTGTTGTTTTTTTGTGTTGCAGACAGGCAGCCACAATCTGACATGACTGTCGCACAGACAGATGTGATAGAAACCTCACTAATGAGATGAATAAAATTAAATCATATTTGCTTAAGAGATAATTATTTACTCTCTTGTATACAATACAGTCATTGTTCTTCTTCTAGTGTTGGATAAAAACTGACGACTTTTAGCATTTAGTTTTGACTGTAACATGCCTCACTGTTTGCTAACACTGAATGTAATGCACAGGAGGCCACGCCCACTGTGGACACATGACCACGCCCATATCCAAGTCCCCTGTCCCTGGAGGCGCATTTGGATTTCCTCTGGCTGCTTTTGTTTCCTTCCACGGTGCAAAGACATGCAGGTCAAGTCTCTTGGCGAGTGTGAAAATTGAATGGAAGTGTGAGTGGTTGTGTGTCCTCAGGGGTCAGCCTTAGGTTACACACTTTAGCAACAAGACCAGGTATTGGCTCTGCCCCTCTTGCCTGATGTGAGCTGGGATAGGCTGGAACCCTGCAAAAGGATGAGTGGGTATGGATGGACTATTTTTTACCAAAATGGTTTTTTAGTGGCTTATCATGGGAGTTGCATGTGTTGTAATCTGCAGTAGTCTGCCTGCACACCTACTTTTCTGCAATGTGATTCACTCTTCTTCTGTTTTGTTGACTTCCTGTTTCACAGTGCTGCATTACTCAAGAGATAATGTTCCCAATGTCTTCTCCACTGCAGTCTGTCAATCCAGACTCTTAAATAGGTACAGATTTTGTTATCTTAGCCTAATTTTCCATGCATTTTACAGACTATAATGCTCTAAAAAAAACCTATAAACTGCAATGCTCTTCTGCAAAAGAAAAAAAAACATTGCAGAAGAAATTTGTTGTCATAAGCAAATGCTGCGCCAGTTCTCTTTGGGAATGCACCAGACAACAAGTTGACTCAAACATGAAAACAGGGAGGAAGAGGACGACGAAGAGCTTCAGATGCAGAACTGAGACTGACCTTTCTCCCACCTAAAACGTCTCCACTTCTGCATTTGCTCTTGCCGAGGAGGAAGTGGAAGCGCTGACTTCCTGCGGCCTGCAGAGGTGGGCGGGAGGAGTGGGGGGCGGTGCCAGTCCTTACCCAGAAGCCCTTGCGCGAATTCAAACAGCAGAAACACAGGAAGCGTGACCCAGGCTTGATAACAGCGGGGGCGGCTATTTCTGAAAATGGCGAGCGGAGCGCAGACAAGGACGTGTCTGTTCTGTTTCCTGTTGGTTGTTTTGTCAGATGTGTGTGGCTGAATGTGTCTTTATGTGTCAAAATGAACTGTTTGTGCTCTGAGGTCGTCACATCGAATCAGTGACAGACAAAGAAACCTCTGACATGACTTTTGATGTGCCTTTTTGCAGCTTGAAACATTTATTCCTCTTTTACTTTATCACTCAGAAGTCCTTTAAATCATTACTTCTTTGCAACCTGCTCAATTAAAAAAGAATGCAGCTTAGTATCAAGCTATCAGAGGGCACAAACTCTTAATCTTTGTTCACTAAAGGGAAAGATTTAAGGCCTCAATGGTGGTTGATCTGATAGCCTCCAGTTATTGCTATTCGGGCTTTGTAGCAGGCAAGCCAAGGTTTAAAGGCTGCTGCTGCTGCTGACTCCACATCAGTCTTTATTTGATAAAAACCTGATGTGGAATTTAGGCACTCGCTGCCTCCTTCCTTCCTTTTTTCTTCCCTGGGATGCCAAATAAGGCCAGTTTGCCACATCTGCTGAAAATTTATGTTTGCATTGTTGCTGTCGCTCAGCGTCTCGGCATTTTGCTCTGACTCAAGAATGAGAGGAAGAAAAAAAGTGTGATGTTTGTGTTTGCCCTGCTGACTTGATCCCCTTCTCTACTATGAAATGCATGACATCATCATCTCTCCCTCCCCCTTTCTCTCCCTCTCTCTCTCATATCTCTTTCCCCTCATTTTTTTCTCATGCCTTTTTGTTCACATGTTCACTGTTATGTAACCATGTCGAGGCAGCCAGGGTGATATTGTGAACCAGTGCACTACACCGAGGAAACATTTCCCCTTTTTCCACCCCTGGCCACAGCTGCTGTGTTTCACTGACCGTCAGATCAGAGTGCACACAATTAACCCAAGAACCTCCGCACTCCTTTTGCTGCGTTTAGACCGAGAAACAAAATGGCCTAAAATGGTCATTGTCTAATTCTCAGCAGCTGCTGTAACTGCTGGTTTTTAAAGACGTTATATGAGCTATTTGTTATAGCTTTTATGCTCACAAGGTAACTGGATACAGTAAATGTAATTGATGCTAATACAAGGTTTATTTTTCACAAGATTAACAGTTTTGTTCGATTACTGTGCTTATAGTTCAGATTTAAGCATCAAATAACATTGTTCTATGATCTTTCTTGTGGATGTAAATTAATTTTATTAGGTCTTATTTGAAGGTTGAGAGAAAAATCACTAACTCTCCCTTAAAAGTTTTTAGCATTTCAGTCCAGTTAGCAGCAGTTTCCACTTCATTTTAAGTAAGCTATCAAGCCTCAAAGCTCAACAACTTGTTCACCTTTTCCTGTTATGTGTTACTTCCTCTCAGCTTTGAACCAGCGCATTGTGTGTGTGTGTGTGTGTGTGTGTGTGTGTGTGTGTGTGTGTGTGTGTGTGTGTGTGTTTACTTTTAAGTTCCCCTTTGGAAATGAGACAAGTGCTACATGTTGGCTGAAAGGGAGGAAGTGAGACGCAACCTTGTGGTGTACCTCAGATCAACCGAGTCACAAAGGGCTTCAGTTCAAAGTAAGAGGAATAAAAAGAGCACGACCCTTGCTCTGTCTTCAGATGTCCCCACTTAGAGTGTGTATATGTGTGTTTTATCGTGCAAACCTCATTGCAGAGGCAGCCGTCATCCTCCGAATATAGCTGCAGAAAGGACTGAAATTCAGTGTCCACTGCCTTGCTCTGCTGCGTTTGTATGGCACACAGATTCCACATGTTCAGCAGTTCAGAGGTTAACTATTTGCCAAAGTAACATGACTTGAAGAGAGATCCAGCTTTCAGACTAGTCATCACGTGTGTGATGTTCTGAGCTGGGCCAGTCCTGATTTTAGGGTGTGTGATCATATGAGTGTGTTTGGAAAGGTTTGCATGACTTCTACTCTGAAACTTTTAGTCCTGTAATTAAACTAAATGGTGTGCTTTTTCAACTACAGTATTTCTTAATATATCCTGGAGACTTGGTATGAAGATAAAGTAAAAGCAAAGTCGACTGGAATATTAGCTAAAGGGCAGAAAAATGAGCAATGATCCAGTTCTGTAAAGCTGCTAGCTAGGGCACAGATTGCTTTGAGCTAAATGCTAACATCAACAGGCTAACATGCTCACAGTGACCATGGTTTTAACAACATAGCTTTACCATATTCACTTTCTCACAGTATTTGTTCACATGTTAACATTTACTTATAAGAAATAAAAGGCGGAAAAATTACTATAAACCTTTTATAGCAAAACATACAAAATTAACATTGATATCTTTTGTCTCATACTTAAACAAGGCTAATAGCCATGCTAGCAGCTCTGTAAAGCTGTACTTAGGCACGGATTACTTGGAGCTAAATGCTAACATCAACATGCTAACACGCTCACAAAGACCATGGTGTTTACTGGATAGGCTTATTCACTATCTTACAGTAATTAGCTATGTTTGCTGGCTGTATTAACAGGGACCCTTTTTAGCAAAACATACAAACTGAAAATTCATTTGCTTTGTTTCATGTTGAGAGTTAAACAAGGCTAATAATAATAATAATGGATTAGATTTATATAGCGCCTTTCAAGAAACCCAAGGCGGTTCACATTAGTGATCCATTATTCATTCGCTCACACAATCACGCTCTGGTGGTGGTAAACTACATTTGTAGCCAGAGCTGCCCTGGGGCAGGCTGACGGAAGCTTGGCTGCCAGTGTGCGCCTACGGCCCCTCCGACCACCACCAAACATTCACTCGCATTCATACACCAGTGGGCGCACTGGAGGCAAGGTGGGTGAAGTGTCTTGCCCATATGCTAATAGCCAAGCAAGCTCTGTGAAGTTGCACTTTTTGCTAAAAGCTAAATGCTAACATAAACATGCTAACATGCAATCATAGCTGTGTTCAGTGTATATATTGTTCACCACGGTAACTATTTTACAATAGGCAATTATGTTAGCATGCTAACATTTGCTGATTAGTCTTAGGAATTTAATTATTATTACGATCCAAAATATTGTACAAATGAAATTTTTTACTTGATAATGGCACTAGACAAAGAGCTAAAAGTGTCTCTAAAGTGCATACAATAAATTTGTAGAGGACCATGAATGTATGGCAGCTGATCCAATAGTTGTCAAAATATTTCATTTAAAACCACAAATGTGAACTTCATGCTGGTGAAAAGGATGGGAATCACTAAAATCAGTAGAAAAACATAAATGCTTGCACAGAAATTCATGTTAGTCCTTTTCTTGTTGTTTAGATATTTCAGTCTGGAGCCACACTGCTAGCATAGCAAAAATAGGCTAGCCTACTTTGGAGTCCCTAAAGCGAGGCTACATAACTGCTGTACAGCGGCCTGTGGCTACAAGTCATAATTGCAAAATACTGTAATAATGGATAAACAGCCATCATGGCCCCAAGATTAGCAGCCTTAAAGACATTATGATGCTTATTTTGGACGTGCTAAAATATTGTGGGACAGTATCCCAAGCAAACAAAGATTTATGACATCTGCAAACTCACTCGGTAATGTCAATTTGACAGAATCTAAAGCTTGCTAACATTTGCTAACATAAGCTACTGAGAGAATACTGTTATCATCTTATTTTAAAAATTACATGTCATCAAAACCTGCTTTGCTTATGTATGTTGGTGAGGCAAATGCAAAGATTTCCAGTGTATTTATTTTTGTTTGGACCAAAGACATGTAGGTGTGATTGCACCGATATTAACACCCAGTCTGTTCACAGCTTTTCCTCATCTCATGGTTTAAACTCAGCAGTGTGTGTGTTGTGTGTGTGTGTGTGAGTGTGTGTATGTGTGTGTGTGTTGTTTCTTATTGATTAGTCAGAGGGTGAAAGAGGGGGATGCAGTGACTTCTGCTCTCATTTGGCTGTTAATGTCTTTGCCACATGACCAAGCAGGAATTTGAGGGAGCGGGTGTGAGCTTGCACATGAACACATGCATACAGCAAACGCGTGTGTGTACATACCCATGGCTTGTGCTCAGAGGCAGTCTGAAAACACGCCTCGTCCCACACTTTTCTCACTTTTTTCTACCTTCAGCTCCTCTTTTTTTAATACGTCGAACCTGCAGCTACCTGATTCTGATTCTCCGAGCTCCTAATCTTGCACCCATCAACCAGTTAGGTGAAGGACAGACGCCAAGAGGTGAAATGGAGGATGAAGGAGGGAGGGGAGGAATGTGTAGGGTGGTAAGAGGAGCAGTGACGTGGAGGAGAGGGAGGCGAAGGACAGGAAATAAAGTGAAAAGAGAAAAGGGGAGGGAGGAAGAGAAAAATGAAAAGTGGAAGGGGTTAAACAGTGTCCTGTCCACACACACCGCAGGCCCATGAATCTTAACTGTGGGATATCTGGAATTCAGACTCAATCATCCAACGGAAATTACCAGAGAAGAGGGGGAAGAGCAGGGGGAGATCTCAGGCTATAAATGTTAAAAGGACAGTACATTCTGCCTCTTTCCTTTTTGTTTCGGAAAAAAATACTTTGTCCATTTTTGAGCAACACATTGCACAAACATGAACCCTCTTCCTTGAATTAATTCTTGCGTCAAAATTGAAAAATGTAAAAGAGATGAATCCTTATCTCGTGCAGAGAGACGTTCTCATGTTTAACAGTGACAGAACCGTCTCAGGAATTCTGTCTCTGAGGATTTTGTTGCAAAGTTGACCCGAAAACAGCTTGATATCTTTCTGCTGGTTCATGTCTGAGTGAGGGAAAGAAAGGTGCAGAACAAAAGACTTCTGTTACATTTACACACAAGGCGCTGGCCCTCCAGACAAAAGCACTTTCAGCTTTAATCTTTACTGTACTACACACCTGTTTCAACCTGGTCATACAGGTAGATAACTGTGTGTGCACACTGTGTGGTTACAGCTTTTTATGAGCCATGAGTGAAGTAATGTCTGA
This sequence comes from Naso thynnoides, assembly GCA_029783665.1. Taxonomy (NCBI): domain Eukaryota; kingdom Metazoa; phylum Chordata; class Actinopteri; order Acanthuriformes; family Acanthuridae; genus Naso; species Naso thynnoides. The sequence goes on along the minus strand of JAQLOL010000017.1, from coordinate 3,382,432 downwards.
ATTTCTATGAGCTGAACATGTGAAATCTGTGGGAAATTGTGGATTCAAGCAGGATTATGGATAGAACCTGAATGTTGGTTTTTGACACAAGACTAAAACTAAATTGGTGGTTTAATGAGTTTAATTTAAAAATTAAAAAATAAATAAATAAATAAAAAAATAATATTCTTTATTCGTTATTTGGAT
>JAQLOL010000017.1:3360428-3371961 GCA_029783665.1 Naso thynnoides | reverse complement strand
CACCGGACATATTTTAAAATCATTCTGTGGTTGCACGTTTCCTCATTTTGACCGCTGCTTCAATTTTAAAATTTGTTTTAAAAAGATAATTTAACTAAAATCAAACTTACCAGCATCTTTGTTGTTCATATCCGGGTAGTCGTCACAAGATAACTGATGTCACGCCTCAGCGTGCCTCAGTCTGCCTCAGTCTGCCTCAGCGTGCCTCAGCGTGCCTCAGCGTGCAGTTGGGTGTGTGGATGGTATGAGATGAACTGATCATAGGTGATTTGATTTATGAGGCAAACATTGATTATGACTGGAGATGCCCTTTAAGTGTGCCAAAGTGTACAGAAATAAAATTACACTTTGTTTCAATTTTATGATTACTTGGGAACCACCTTTACTCGTATTACTTCTTCAGATGATAGCAAGAACAAGTAAGAAAGAAACAGTAAAAATTTAGGAGGCACTGTATTTAAACAATAAACAGTATTTAAACAATATTATCACATTGTTACTATCAGCACAATATCAACAATGTAACCTTAAATATATTGTCAATACAGTATATCGCCTCATGGAATAATGTGACACTGTAGGTAGGAATATGTATCACGCCACAAGCATTCCATGTGTATGTTCATCCTCGAGAACAAACACAATAAGGACCATGCATGTCTAATGATTTTTCTCTCTTCCTGAGCACATAGGCCACTCTGATCAGCTGTGCACGATCACTTCATCAAATCAAGGGTGCATGTTTGGCCGAAGATGCAATAATCAATCAGAAAGTCTGCTCTCGTTTTAAAACAAGCGCCCATTGTGCAAATGTTTGCATGGTTGCCCCATGCACATCTGCTGGGTCAATTGGTCAAAGTACGAGAACGCGTGGTCTGAGATAGCAGTGGTCATTATCTCATCTTTTGGTATCACCAGGACAGAAGCACATTGTATTCCCAGCAACACTGGAGGAAATAAAGTGAGAAAGTCTCACTAAGGCTGAAGAAGCTGAGTGCAGAATTATGCACAGTTAGGCTATCCATCAGGCTCTGAAGTATAAATACCTTGCTCTTACCATGTCTGGACTTTGTCAGACTTGTTCTTCATAATAACTTTTTAATCTTTGCTTTTCTGGATCCAGTGAACACCAAAAATAAGTTGCTCCAGCTGGTCAGTAAATGATCTGTTAAAGATGATCTGACAACTGTGATTCCATTCCCTCTGATTAATTAGGCTTTATGATTTTTATAATTCCTACTTCTTTATTGGTGTGAATAATTTTAGAGACACATAATATACTCACACATAGGGTGTTCACTTCAGTATTTAAAGTTTATCTCTGTAACCTGATTTCATTTACACTTAATCAGCGGGAAGGAGAAAAAAAGGGAGAGGAGATGAAAAATCCTGCCCTGTGTGTGATCTCTTCATGTCTTTGAAATATCCTACAGATACAGACAGTATAATGTAGTGTAACGCTTATATGGTGTTGATATGACTGTCCATGGGTTATTTTCAGAGACAGTTGAAAATAAAATTTAAAAGATAAATTAAATTTAAATTTAGGTTTGTTTGTTTTTTACTTGGGTTTATTTTTAAGATGGTGACTTAATTTGACTTGAGTAGTTTTTGGAGGAGTAATTGTACTTTTACTTGAGTATAGATTATCAGTACTTTACCCACCACTGCCTTCATCTGTGGCTTTTATCATGGTAAATCCAAATGCCAAGTCAGCTGCTGCTTTGCCAGAATTCATTGCAGTGGACATCACGATGACTTCAGAATACTAAGCAATATATTGATAGCAGATGTGGATTCTCCCCAAACTCCTCTCACATTTATTTAGGCTACAGTATAAATACTCTATTTGCATGTCTCAAAATGTTGGGCTATTTCAGAAGAAATATTTCATTGAATGTTACTACCTTAACATTGTCAGACTCACAACTACAAAATGATTAGAACTAAAGCACCAGAACTAGAGACATAAATTTTTTTATTCAATGAATTTCTCTTCCTTTTTAAAACATGCTGTCTACGTTACCCATGATGCATTTTAGCAGTCATCTGTCCAGGCTAGAAGTCTGGTAAAATCACACCTTTGAAGCACTTCAAAAGAACAAAAAAACATAACAAAAAAAGAACCATGCAGACATTTAGTAAATCAGACAACCTTCATGAGTGAAGTCAGTAAACTGCTCTGAGTATTTACTGCTTCTACTTCATTAAGGGGAAGATGAAGCTCCTTCAAGTCATGTTTATGCACAATTTTTTTTTTTTTTAAGTATACATAGTGTAACCCACATTAAGTTAATAAGTTGTGGTTTGGAAGGGTGCAGTTCGCTGTCCCACCAGAAGTTGGCGCGTGTGCTGTAACCGTTGTTCACTCTCTTCAGGTGAAGATGTTGCCCAGCAACCGCAGTACACAATCAACCCTCTGAGAGCTCCCGGTTTGTAAATATAATATTAGAGCTAGAAATTTACCAATTTTTGAGAACATCTGGGGCCCCTTTAAAATATTTCTTTCAAAGAAAAACTTGTCTCGTTTGGTGGAAACTCCTGGGGACGACCCATAAGTGACCCTTTGCAGTCCATTTGGAGAAAAGGTTTATTGTGTGGTTTGTGGTGTAACTCCAATTCATGTGTAGAGTATACTTGTGAAGAGGATCAATATACAGTTGGTTTTGTGTATACTCATCTCCCCATTTTTACTGACTTACAGTAGGCTATTATTTATATTATTGTGTATTTAGTTTCTTTTGTGGCTGTTTGTTCTTTTTTTCTTCTTTAGTTATTTTTACTCATTTATTTTGTGTTGTTTTTATTGTTATGTCTTGGTCGTGAGTTCTACATTGTTTGGGACAGCAGCTTTGAGTCCCAGTTGTTACATATGTTACTTTGTTTGGAAATAAATAAAGATATTGTTGAAAAAAAATGTAATTGCCGATTAATTTTAAACCTGCCTACATTTTAATGGTTTTCCTGTTTTCACCTCAGAGGAGAGATTTCGTGTTTCTGTGTGGATTTTAAAACTTCTATAAACACTCACATTAAGATGGAAAGACGTTGGTGGAGGCTTTTGTGGTTGCTCTTTTAGAAATGGTGATCCACTTTCAATGCTAAAATCAAATCAACAAAATGAGAGAAAAGTTTTTCCTGCAGCCTGTCAAATGTGTCAGATATTTAAACAGGAGGAATGTCAAAGGATTGCAGAGAGGAGACAAAGGACAGAGGACAGAGCGTTCGTCAGGGATGGAGCGCATACTTCTGGTTTGGATCACGTATTTTGCATTTTGCATGGCAGGATTTATGCTTTAAAATATTTTCCAGTATTTACTAGAAAACTAAAAGCCCAAACTGTGTGGTTTCCTTTGCAGCACACTGAAAAGCCGAGTCACTGCCTCTCGAAGTTGCAAGCTGGAAACCTCAGCTCCTCAAGGGGCAGCTCTTGCCATCGTCATCCTGTTGAATCACTTCCTGTCTCCTGTTTATCTGTCTATCTGTTTATCCTGGCTCCCTCACTGCAATCTCACCCTCGCTGATGAATCATTTGCACTAATTATTAAAGGCATAAGTGCTGAAATTTCTTATTTAGAAGTAGAACAAGAAGAAGAGAACACGCCCCTCAGCCATGTTATAATATCCCATTCATTTAAAGCAAATGGAGACATGTGACCTGGGAATACGGTGAGCATGTGAGTCAGCCCCCCTGCCTCAAGCGTGGATATCCCATGGTCCTTCACTCCCTCCCTGTGGCACAGTGACTCATTCACACGTCATCGTGACATCACATTAACTTTCCTTCCTTTTATAATCAAAAGAGTTTTAACTTTATCCTGAGCTGGTTTGTCTGCTCCGGGTGATTCTATCTCGTTCTTTGATTCTTTTATAGGCTGCTTTAATGTTGTTTAGTCACTGTAGGAACCAAAAATACACACTGTGCTGTCTGCACATTAGTCACACTCTGCATGCAGAGTTCTGCTTTTATGTCAATGTGCCATTGAAGTGACTGGAAATCTAATTTCTTAAAATAAACCTTGCAGTTTCTGACATCTCTGTTTTGCAGCAAACGCCGGTGGGTTTAAAAAGGCAAATCGCGGTGGTCCAAAGATAAAATCACTCGTAAAGAAAGTCCCTCTCGTAAGAACTGACAGATATGTGGCTGTCCTCTGTGTTTTGTCTCCTCACAGATGCTCCCTATCTTATCTTACCTTTCAGTCACGGTGGCCTGTCAAATCAGCGCGGTGTAGCGGTTCAGATTTTCCCACCATGCACCTTCAAACCGAAGCAAACAGGGACTGAAGTGAGAAGTTTGAGTTGGTTAAGGCTCCTTTAGTAAATGTTAACCGATTGCAAGAGGCTTGCAAACCTGCAGAAATGCATGAACTCTGACCATCTTTGCCCTTTTTGCAGTAACAGTGCACAGGGTTTATTGCATTCTTTATTTCTATGTTGCAACAGGCTGTAAGTTCTTTTGACTCAGTGGACATGCACATGATCCTTTAATGCACATTTGTGTCTGTTCTTGAGCCTGAAGTGGTGAAAAAGTATCTGTTTTTATAAGAAAAAGCAAATGAGAAAAGTTGGAAAAGATCAACATAATTTTGTGTAACAGCAAAATATTTACATATGAAGGTGTTTAAACATGATACTTCCATAAAATAAAAGTGTGTTTGGTATTTCTCATGTGCAAAAGGACAAACAAAAGGAGATTTTTCCTTAAAGGAGGAAAGAATGAAACGTGGATGTGGTGACAGCGTCCAGGAGAGCGCATGATGGGAGGAGGCGTGACACTCACGGGTCACATGAGCGTCATCAGCGGCCGCAGGGCCAGAGAGGAGCGGGGATACCGGAGCGCCATGACACCGGCTGACAGCCGCGCCGTACCGGGATGAACGAGGGGAATTTAACCGTAGAAGCCCGGCTGTGACTGCCACACCGACAGGTACGGTAACTGAAATGGCAGAACTTACATTTTATTGGTTTAAATCACCACTTTCTGTCGTCATTGATGCATAAGTCGCGAGTGAGTGGAATGTAAGCGCGCCTATAATCGGATAGCTACGGGTTTTTTTAACGCTTCCATTATCGGACAAACCACCAGCTGCCTCTTTCGTCCTATGTTTTCCACGAAATATGGACAGACATTAAACACAAGTAAGCAGAATCTAATATTCATCCGTGTAAAAGAACGTGTATGCTAATTGTGGAGAGGTAAACACCTTTTTCACAAGTTAATTTCATGCTAGCTACCATAACCTGTCAGACGTTTGCCCCACAAACTTAAGCCAAGTTTAACACATTCTGCTTTCAGTTATGTTGAGTCTTTAACAGTTATGCTAAATCCTTACAATTTTACTTTTTATGATGTTAAATAAGAATAATGAAAGATACTGAAGTGTTGCAGGAAAGCATCAGCAACAGGAACATTAACCGCACCCCGGTTAGGCTGCGTGTCCGAAAATGGACACAATGAGGGGTCGCTTTCAAGAAAACCGCAAAAATTCTGACGTTGTGGCGCAAACAGCGCAGTAATCATCATTTTAAAGTGATTTTTTAAAAAGTATTTGTATCAGAAATTTGCCAAAATTAACTCTAAACTGTAAAATGTTGATCTCTACTGCTGTTCCACCTGACAACTGCTGCTCCCATGTTATTGGTGCAGTAAAACTCTTATCAAGATGAGAAAGTTATGTAAGTAACACTCAGCTTTTTTGGCAGGTCTTTAAATCTGCAATTTGTAGATTTAACTTAAATCATAAGGTTTGTTGTTTGGAGGGAATATTCAGTAAATCATCAGAAATAACCCCCAAATAGCAGCATACTTGTGTATGCAGCACATGACTCGTGAGTGGCCATTCATTCCAGCTGCTGTTGAAAAATGTCTCCAGGAGAAATGACAGAAGCAGCACTGCAGGCCACATTTAAAGGTCCCAGGACAAAGACATCATTTACCCAATTTTGGCCCTCTGGGCTCAAACTGCCTGTCCACGTGACAGAGTATTCTCCTCACTTCATTCATGTACTTAAACTCTGTGAAGGAGCCTAAACTTTCCTAACAAGCGACAAATTTGGCCAATTCTGTCCTAATTGGCTGCAGACTGCCTGCACTCTGACAGTAGCAGATTTGTTTTTGTTCTGGACTTTTATCAGACAAGACATCTGCATCTAATTTATTTGTTTATTGCAGCATCTATGTAAGTACATTGTCCATACTAACTGCTGTGCCTAACTGCTAATTAATGCTGAAGGGCTGGATTATCAATTAATATGTGAACTGTTATCTCTCATGCAAAAATGATTCATCATTATTGGTTCCAGCTCATCAGGTGTGACAGCGTTTGCTTGGTTTTTTTTTGTTTGTTTGTTTGTTTTTTTGCCATACACAACAGTAAACCAAATATTTTCTGGTTTTGGACTGTTGGTCGAAAAAAATGAGAAAGTTGGTAAAGGTCCACTTTGGCTGTGGGAGTTTATATTTGTCTTCTTTTGATATTTGTGACATTTCCAAGACAAATTTATCAAGACAATAACTTTTCAATTCAATTTACAGCTTAATGAAGTCCTACAGTTCTGCAGAATGGAAACAAATTAGGGCCCGACCGATATATTTTAGTTTGCAGATATTATCGATCAGTGTTCACCTATTGCTGGTATATCGGCATCTGTGTATTTGTTCTCCAATAAGTATCTATAATGAAACTGTTTTTCAAGGCTGGAAAAAATGCTTGGACTAGTCACTTAAAATGATGTAATAACATAGTTTGTCCAGCAGAGGGCGGTCCATTATTTAATGGGCGTTTACTGTTCGGTGCACTGATGTTTGGAATAAAGTTTGTTAGATATCCTGCCCCATTACACGTTTGTCACCCGTATTTGATAGCGATTCAAAATATTATATACAGAATATCAGCAGACATATTGGATATCAGAATTTTTTTACTCCCTAATATCGACATTGGCATCGGCCCCAAATAATCCAGTATCGGTCGGGCCCTGAAACAAATAAGAAAATGCAAATAAAAAATAAAATTATAAATAAGAATTGCTTTTAGTGGCTAGCCTGTGTAAAGAAAAATAAAACAAGTAAAACAAAATTTCAAAATTGTAAAATGATGAAATTAAATTTGATGGGTTTTTTGTAAACTCTAGTAAAATCTGGAAAAAATTGCACAAAGAATCTTTTTTATGAGTGATGCAGCATAACATGAGAGTAGAACCATGTTGTGAAGAAACTTCTGGAAACGTTTTGAACATAAATGAACAAACTGTTCTGTATTTGATCTTGGATCATCAGTTGAATTCATTGTAACTAATTAAAGCTGCCGTCTGCTGCAGAAGGAGGATGTTACAAACACATTTTAAGAGCGTTTGAAAGTTAGTGGATAGATTTTTGCTCTATCACTGCTGATACTGTGACAGCCAGTGATGGATGAGCGGACCTTCCTCATGTACCAAAGCTCCTCCTCGTCTCCCGTTTAAACCTGCTTCTGGTGAGATTTCCCACTTTCATCTCAGGGATTTGTTCAGTTATGTGGGAGGAATGACGGCCATTCAGCTTAAACTGGTATGTTAAGTATGCGAGTGTGTGGTGCGTGATTCAATTTGCGCTTAAAATCCTCATTTTCCTCTGCAGCCGAGCCTGAGTGGGTGAACTCCTTTAGCCACTTGGTCATCTGTGAAGTTAAACTCTTTCTCTTTCTCTCTTTGCAGATTACTGACAAAAATGGCATCTGTGTGCTGACAGAACGGTGAGAACTTGCTCTTAAATCTCTCTGTTGTTGACCGTGTTGATTCGCATCACTCTCGGGCCACTCGCTGGTCCTGTGATCAGCGCCCACGTGATGTTCAGCACGGATCATTTCATGCATTACATATTAAACTCAGTGTAGGAAGTTCATTAGCTGCAAAGTGTAATCAGTGGGCTGTGGCTGTTTTAACAGGATTAGCTCATCAACTGACTTAAATCAGTTCTCCTCTCTGACAAATATAAGAAAACATGTAAACAGTTAAAGGAAAGTGTCAGTGAGAGTTTATTTATTGTTCTGAACTTGGAACACGATCTTATCTGCGAGACCAAAGGTAAGAAATCCATAAAGTCACTGCTGAACAAGACGGAAGACAACACGACTCAGGCTAAGCTGATATTATGTAATTTTTTCATAATGTATGATTGTGAAATATATTATAAAAGCACATTATATATGTACTCTCTGCCACTAGAGGGCTCTCGATCAAACAATAAAAAACAAAAAGATGCAGTTCAGAGACAGTCGAGAAGCAGCACAGAATCATGGGATTTGTTTATGTCAATGTCAAACAGCCACTGTTGCAAATCAAAATCAATCTGACTGACTCAGACAGAAATGTTAAGATGAGGTAATGCGTTAAGGTTTTTATTCAAGTTACGTTAAGACACATTTTTTGACTTCATCCTTACTCTCTGACTGGTGTTGCTCCTGAAGTTAGCGGCGGGAAAAAATAAAACCCACCACCTTGAATAAAATGACAGATTGTTGGGAACATTTGGGTTAATTTAAGTCCAAAACTCGTGTGTGGAAACAGTAAGTTAAACTTAACTTTAACTCTGCTGTAATGTTACTTCTTACAATATCCGAATCATTCTGAGGACTCAGCCCAATCAGAAAGTTCTTAATTGAATTAAATGTGCTTTCGTAGCTGGTTAATAATATGATTCCTTTGCAATTCCTTTTTAAAACTTAATACGTTCAGCTTTTAATCATTTCAGGAGATGTCTAAAGTAGTTTTTCTTATGTAATTAGGTATTTTCATTAGGATCGATATGGGATTTTTTGGGCTGATGCCATATTTGGGAATACGAAAATTCAGATATCTCATGTATATCAGCTGATGTTGTACATATATAATATACACTGAACATAGTTCATCAAATACTTGTGACAAAGGCATGTATTTAAGGCAGGATGTTGTACATCCTAGCCAACTTCACACTTTGTTTATCAGTTATTAAATAACGAGTCACAAACTGCGTAATTACACCATAATCACAAGTCCAAACATTCTTTCCAGGCATAGAAATAGTTTTAATATCGGCGCATATAGGTGAACCATAAGCCGATACCAATAATATTGACCGACGCTGGCTTGTGCCCCAGTTTTCATTTTATCTACTGATTATTTTCATCCAATAATTGATTTGTTATTTCATCTAGAAAAGGTTAGTAAATATTAAAGAAATTAATTTGTCACAGCCTGTGCTTAGATATTGATGTTGCTTGTTTTGTTCAATCTAAAGTCCAAAACTCAAAGATATTCAGTTTACTTGAGTAAATGACACACACACACACACACACACACACACACACACAAAGGCATAAAATCCTCACAGGGTAAAAAAGCTGGAATCAGGAAACTTGTTTGGCTTTTTTTTGCTACAAAAATAATTACATTGCTAAATTCATTGCAAAACATTCTGGCTTTTAAATTGGATTTTTTTCTGCTTTTTTCTATTTGATGTGATTGCAAATGGAATATCTTAAGTTTTGGACCGTGGGTTGGACAAAACAAACAGTCTGAAGACACTGGATTTGGCTCTGGGACATTTAAATGCCTGTTTTATGGAGAAATTTTAATCACACAGAAAATGAAAAGTCATAATGAACTACAGTGCATTGGTTCTACTGTCTATATGCAGTACATGCCGAAGTGTTTTGCTCTAGAGCAGCAAGTCTGCAGAAATATGAGTAATTTGGACACAGTTATTGGACAGTGTGACTGTTGTTTTCGTCTTTTGTTTCTGAAGTTAAAAGTTTTTGTGCTCCTCAGGTGAAACTACTTCCTCCATCGTTGCTGTCTGGAAACCTCAGACTGGCAAGACCGAGTTTGGGCTGATCCAATTCACTGCAGCCATGACGTCCAAGTCAGCCATCATGAAGGTGGTCCTTCTGGGCGACGGCGGTGTCGGCAAGTCGTCGCTCATGAACCGCTACGTCACCAACAAGTTTGACTCGCACCTCTTCCACACCATCGGCGTGGAGTTCCTCAACAAGGAGCTGGAGGTGGATGGCCACCACATCACTCTGCAGATCTGGGACACGGCGGGTCAGGAGCGCTTCCGCAGCCTCCGCACGCCTTTCTACCGCGGCTCCGACTGCTGCCTGCTCACCTTCAGCCTGGACGACGGACAGAGCTTCCACAACCTGAATAACTGGAAGAAGGAGTTTGCTTACTACGCTGACGTACAGGACCCCAACAAGTTCCCCTTTGTGGTGCTCGGCAACAAACTGGATGTGCCCGAGCGCCAGGTGTCCGGGGAAGATGTGCGGCAGTGGTGCCGCGAGAATGGCGGCCACCCGTACTTTGAGACGAGCGCAAAGGATGCTACAAATGTGGCCTCGGCCTTTGAGGAGGCGGTACGTCGCATTCTGGCTTTGGAGGAAAGAGCCGATCACCTGATCAACACCAACACAGTGGACCTGCAGAGGAAGCAGCCTCCTGACCCCGCCTGCTGCTGAGCTCTGTGTTACCGCCAGCAACAGCTCATGTGATGCTTTTGAATGGTTCACGACCTTGCGAAAGAGGAAGTGAAGTGGTGTTTGTTCACTAAGATCTGCATTTGTAAGAGAATATTGAAATTTTTTACTCAAAAGTGGCCAAATTTGTGCCGATAATTAGCATTTTTCACCACACAAAACTCTCCACACACCATTTTCTACTCTGATTCAGACTGCATTGGTTTGGTTATTAATCCATACAAAGTATTAGCAAACAGCCAGTAAAATTAAATTTCTGATGCAGCATGTCTTTGCAAGTGATACAACTTTATTTGTAGTCAGTGACGGACCTCGGCTGAATCTGAGGTGGACATAATTGGCTGAAAAGACAGTTCTCATGGAGGCTTTATTTGAATGAAAGCTAGACTGCAAACTATTTGAATCAATCAAAAGTTTTTCTCAAAGTTTAAAAGTCATTGATGCAGGTAAAAGTTTTAGCCGCAAAAAGAGAAGTCATGAGATTATTTTGTGCCTCCAGATGCAGAAACTACTCAAACACACTGAATCATGAGCACAATGAAATTGTGGTAATTTAGTTCCCATTGCCTCTAAACAGCCCATTTACCCTCTGCCCGAAAATCTGAAATGCAGCATTAAACCTTTTGCTTCCCAAAAGTGATTTGCAGGATTTTTTTAATAAACAAACTACCATTATAAAACAACTAAATCTCAAGTTATCAGTGTTTAAGTGCTGGTGAATAGTTGGCGTTTGTATAAAAATACATGCCCTATTTACAGTTAATAAAGATTTAGAAACACAAAAACACATTTTTATCAATAACTCAAACTGTTGACAAGAAAGTACCTAAAATGTACTTCAGTGTAAAATGAAATAATACATGGAAGCTTAATTTCGCCCATGCAGCTCTCTGGTAGGAAAAAGAATTAGTCACTACTTAAGTGTGGATTTTATTGTGTTAATCACATGATTTAGTAGTTTTTAAATCCTTTTTTAAAATTTTCTGTTCTGAGTGATAATACCAAACCATTATTTTACAATTGTTGTCTTGATATTT
>JAQLOL010000017.1:3336464-3360420 GCA_029783665.1 Naso thynnoides | reverse complement strand
GTAATATTTACATGTAATGCCAAAAAAAAAAAAATTATCATTTGTATATGAAATCAAAGTAGCAACATCTTGTTTGTTTCCACATGGCTTTTGAACCTGCTGGACTTATTAGTTTCCTGTTTTTAATTTATTAATCAAAACGCCTCCTCTGTGAAAAATGAAGGTTCATCTCAAACCGCTGTAAGATTTTAAATGACTCTAATTACATGGTGACCTGTACGTTCTCATTAGCACTGCCTTCATTATTTACAATGGAAATAAAACACCAACCAACAAAACTGGAGAAAAATCAGATTTGTGTGCGTCTTCTCATTTCATTTTAAGATGTAGTACCCTCATTGTCCACAAGGCTGCACCCACACACCAAAAGTGAGCGCGATAAAGCTCAGCTTGAGGCTTGTAGTCACATTGGCAATATCCATCTAAAGTAATTCCTGCACTGCAGACACTCTGATGTTGAATTCCAGCATCAAATATTGATCAAAGACTCTTCCCAAAAGGGTGTTTTCACTTGAAGTTGGACAGCTTTTCTGGAAATAAATCAATGTCGGTATCGAATGAAAGTGATGTTTTATTTCCATAAAAGGAGCAACAAAGCTGGTAACAACAAATCTGCCCACACAGCTCTGAGCAGGCAGAAAGTGTGGGAGTACCATGGATGTGAAGGGCCTTTAAACTCCCTCCAAAGATTTCCAGCTGTGAGTAATTTAACCCCACATGCAGATGTGTGATGTCAGAACTCCATAGGGAAAAAAAAGTATTTTTGGACACCTTTTCTGGTTATGGGATGACATTTGTCTATTTAAAGTGTCTCCATTGTGTTGACACAGAAGGCAGTGATTGATTAGGTCAATTAGCAACACCTGCTGCAGGTTACAGCATGATTGAGGAGACAGATGCTGCCAAACAGGCGTGATTTTCAGCTTTTCATATTTGCTTTTTACTGTTTTATACATTTGCTAAGTAACTGTATAAGAAGGAGTCAAAGCTGAAATGATTTTTTGGTTAATGGACAGTCAGTTAATTAGAAAATATGGTGTTCAAGTATATTTTTGAAGAAATATGACATTTATCATCCCAATATCTGGTGTCTTAGAAGCTGATGATTTGCCAAAAACAAAAAAGCAACACTAGCTTTGAAATTCTGATATTTTCTACTATTTTTTTGTTTTTGTTTTATAGACCTGTTATTACTACATAATTCAAGAAAATAATCTTTTTCCAGCTGTAAAGCAGTGAACTCTGATATTAAGTAAGATTCTGTTACCTTAAACGGAAAATTAAAGTTCAAACTCAAACACAAGAACGAGACAGGAGACAACGGTGTCACGATAATAAAAAATATCGGTTTTACTAGAGAAGGTTACAAAAATCATCACTATATAGGAGTCATAGAACTATTTCCAACTTAAAAAATAAAACCATAATGAAACACCTACAGGGACTACAATGCCATCAAAGTACAATGGAGTTTTCTTTAGAAAAGAGTGGGCGGAGAGGAAGGGGGGGTGTGGAGGAGGGGGGCAAACACCGCCTACCATAGTTGTCAGTACAATTGACTACACATCACCTGAAAAACTGCAAAGACACAGTCATGTCTCCTTCATGCAAATAACGAGGAAACAACAACACCCTGACACGCATCGTCTTATAGGAAATTGAAGTTTGCCTTTACATCGACCTGCCGGCAAAGCACGTATATTTATCAAACATAACACACATGGCAATATAGTCCTTTTTTATACAGAATAGACAGCTGCACACATGGACAATACTGACATGCTTCATCTCATCAAAGTTCAAAAATTTATCTTCAGTGTTTCTTCTTTTTTTTTTAGGGTCAACTAACCCGTGATGATCAATATAGAATATAGTTCATGATTATTAAAGAATATCTGATTACAAAATTAATGTATGAAAATTCCTGACTTGTTTTATTCAGAGTGTAAACATCCAAAACAGTCTCTGTGGCTCATATGAGAGGCATGACGCGAAAAAAGAAAAGAAAAGAAAAAGAAAAAGTGACTCGAGTGTTGATGAGTCACTCATTTGGCTGGCCGTCAAAAAAAAAAAAAAGCACAATTAAGTTCAATAAAATCATTACTGAATCACAAGAAGAACTCAGCTGCCTAAAGAAATGATAAAACATTAAAAAATCAACTTCCTTTTTTTTCACATTTTAAAATGTATACGTCACAAGCACCTCAATCCATCATATCATGACTGCACTGTATCCCTCTCACAACATATCATTGAAGATGTTACATTACAATTATTATATCAAATGCAGAACTAGTATTTGAGTGCTAAACACATATCTCAAAGGGTACATTTACATATATCTGTGGAAAAAAATAATAGAAGAGCATGGCAAAACATTAACTGTGTTGTCCCCGATTTGGGTGAGGTGCAAATCAAGATACTTTAGGGTGATTCATCTATTTACAGGTGAACTTCATTTGCAAACGGAGTAATTTTAAAAAATGACAGAAGTGGTTTTACTGTTCAATTCAAACTGGACAGTGTAATGAACCAGTTAGGGTTAGTGTTTAGATGGTAAAGCTTTGGAAAAGAACACAACTTGCTAAAATCAGATTTGGTTTGATACCTGAGGTGCGTGTCTTTCTGTGTTACAAGACAGACAGATTTATCTTTGATTTCTGCTGTCGCTGGTGATGAGTGTAGCAAAAACGATGCTCTTAAAAGGAATAATCTGACATTTGGGAAATATATTTCTTTATGTTCTTTCTGAGTGTTAGAAGAGGAGATTAGTACCACTTTCATGTTAGTATTGTAAATATCAAGCTTATGCCAGCAGCCTGTTAGCTTAGGTTAGCTTTGGTTAGCTTAAATGGTGAAAACGGGAACAGCTAGCTTTGCTGTGTCCAAACAGAAACAGAAATAGAAACAGCCTACCAAGCTCATTAATTACACAGCATGTCTTGTTTGTTTAATTCACACAAAAACCAAAATGTGAAAATGACAAGTTGTGGATTTATGTGGAGGTAACGATTAGCAAAGTTGTTGCGTTAGCCAAAGAATTGTCTAGCCTGTAACCTCTACACCAATACTTGCTTTTAAACATCATTTTTTTTTGTACAGATTAAGAAATAAAATACAATGTGGTAATTAATGAGCTTTAGAGGTACTAATAGACAGTTTTTTACTTTTTAAGAGAGGCAGATAAGCTTTTTTAGCAGTTTCCAGTTTTTATGCTAACCTAGCTAGCCAGCTAATGTCTGTACAGACATTAGGTTAATCTTAATCATTTAATTTAACTCTTACCAAAAAAACAAAATTTGCCAAAACTATTCCTTTAAAAGTAGTTTGCTACACCTCTGATCTAAAATTAACAGTTAATACCTTGGCGAATAAATAATCATGACCATGTAAATGCACTATAATCCTTGAGATAACATGTGATTTGAATTTAGGTATTTCTATAAGAAAGGGGGTACTAGGGTTTTTCTATGTTCCATTCTCCATTACTTATTTTTGTTTTTGTAATAGTGCAACAACATATCGAGTGTTAGCAATAAAAAGTCTAAGATGGAAAATGAAAGTAAAGGAGAAAAAAACCTATGAGAGCAAAAACATAAAGAAGAAGAACCTGTACCTGGCATACTTTTCAGAGTATTAAAAAAAAACAACAACATTCGTACACATTCGCACAATATATTCATATTCATATATATATGCATATAAAACACCAAAAAACAGAGGAAGTTGGTCGCTGCCTGGCTTCCCTGTGGCTGAAGCAGACAGTGAACAATGTTTTTTTTTTTAGGCTGTTAGGAGTTGTGTGTTGAGAGGCTGTGCTGGCTCAGGGCGCGAGGCCATCACAGCCGGGCCACGTTCACGAGCCGCCGCCCAAAAGCACGGGGGAGGAGACGCTTCTGAACTGATATATCGTACCTGAGCTCGACCTCGGCGGGCGAACTCTCCCGTTCTGAAGCATCTGCCTCCGTCTGGGCCTGCCGCTCCTCTTGATCCTCTATCCTCTTCCCCTCCGTTGTGAGCCCGCAGCTCTTAATAAACATCATGGAAGGGAAGAGGATGGAGAATCAGGAGGCTGGGGGACAATCTAACATGGCCGAGGTGGTTTGTTTTGAGCGGAGGGAGGGGTGGGTGCTGGGTGTTGCAGGGTGCGGGTTGAGGTGTGGAGAGAGATGGGTGGTGGCGGGAGAGGATCCCTTGTCCTTATGAGTAGGAGGAGGAGTTCTGGCCCTCCTTGGAGCGTGCCTCAGCCTCCAGATCCTGGTCGTCCTTTGTCTTGATGTCCTGGTACTCGTGCGTAGAAACGGCGCTCTTCAGGTAAGCCCAGTTAGCTGCCAAAATCATCAGGTAGTGGATCTGCAGAGAGAGAGATGTTTTATGTTTTAAACAACGTGCAGGGGAACTCTGGTCCCAATTCAATATTACAAACTAACTAAATACAATATGTTCTATACAATAAATCACTTAAGCAGCATAATACCAGCAAGATAGACCTCAGATTACAGCTGTGTCCCAATTTCATACTATGACATATTTTGGCAGGCTTAAAATGGTGTGCTCACATGGAAAAGGGACTAAAAGAAGTCAAATAAAAAGTCAAAAACCGGATGCAGACTATAAAAATGCTTTATTTTGTTTGTGCTGATGGAAACTATTCTCCACAGAGTAATTGATGTACGAATGGTTTAGCTGCTGGAAAAAATTAGAGCAAATCGTGGACGGCAATGAGAAAGCTCAAAAAAAATTTTCATTCTTGTGACGTTCTAAGACCATGATTTGATTGAGGTCGACTTGTTTTTTATTATTTCCTGTCAGTATAAAATAGCAAAGTGTGTTCATTTCCCGTAGGACATTAACTGCAACTAATTGCAGTTTACTATCATTTTTAGTACAACTCATACTGTATGTAATATGATGTGAAATTAATAAGTGTGCACTTTTAGAGAGACACTATTATTTACTGTCTGCACAGACAGCTAAATTCTTATAGAACAATTCTTTTTGAAGCTGTTTTACCACAATCCACAATTTGCTTTAATGTTTTGCAGCTGTGAGAAGCTCCTCCATGTAATTTTTGGATTGCATTGAGGCACAATTTAGTAATTTAAACTGAGTTTTCCTCCAGGTGACTCCACTAATCAAAAGCAAAATTGAAATCAGGTGGTTGTTTTTGTTTGGGATACAAAAAAAAAAAAAAAAAAAACTAGGCTGAGTCCAGCACTGCCCCAGAGCAGCTCAAATTAAAGCAAAATTTTCAAACTAACTTTTAATGGTTGAAAAAAACAAAACAGAAAAACATTTCCAGCCAAAATACAACAGGTGATTTTATGTAGCAGTACTTTGTAAAATTACAAGGGATTTGTTTGACTCCTTGACTTCATCCTGTCATTCCCTTTACCTTTACTTGTATAGACTAAATTCATGCACTTACTTTGACTTTTACAACTTTGTAGACTAGCTGCAGCCCTTGAATCTTGTTTGGTTTTCTTGTATTGATTGTATTTTTCTTTAGATTCTTACGTGCTTGAATGTGCTGCTTATTTGTTCGCTAATCTGCTGCCTCAAAACTGCCCTTTGAGGGACTAATCAAGTATTTTTGAATTGAACTGAATTAAAGTTCATCAGCTGATCACACTGCACATTGGTCTCACACTAATTACACTGACTGTGTGCACCTGCTCACACCAATTCAAGCTGCTGCTGCTTCTTTCCTCACTTTTCCCTGCAGCAGGAAGAGTGGCAATCAGTTTCACATTGGTTTTTTCATACTGCACGAATACTTGATCCGTTTTAACTTTCCACCAGAGTGGTTGTTTTTGTTGAGTGTGAATAACAAATCACTATTCATTGAACTCTGCATTTTTTTAGAGATTTTTTTTTTTTAATTCTGACCGATGCTCCCATAATGAAATCTTGATCTTGAAAACCTGAAATCTTTGTTTGTACTAATGGAAAATATAGTAATGGCCATTGATTAAAATCTGACAAAAACATTGTAAACATACTCATTAACCAAAGCAACAATACAAATCAGTGCAGAACATTTCTGCTTTCTATCACTACTCCTTGGTTTCTCATCTTCTTAGATAGTATTCTGTGGCTTCTCCTACCACTTGAATAAATCTGCTGGAAAACCCCACAGTATCAAGAGTTGTCAGGTGACCCATCGTAACATCTGGAGAGGTGCTCATCGCTTTTTTTAGTATCTCCATTTCCTGGACGTAAAACAAAACCATCCGCCTCCACAGTGGAGTAAAATACTAACCCTGTCTACACACACTCACGTAGCAGAGGTAGGCTGCAGGGTTGCCTTTCAACCCATAGGATGACAAACTGACAAGCGTTAGAGGTGGGGTTACTATGGCAACAGAAAAGCACGCCATGGCAACATGCATTGTTTCCAGAAGCACTATCAGTGGGATCATGAGCAGCTTACCAATGCGATGACGGTGGCACCGGCGCCTGCAAATGCAACGATGTAGAGGTGGTAGGACAGGTAGAACTGTGGGTGAAAAGGGAAAATTAGTGGGGGACACAAAAGGACAGATAAAATAAAAAAAGAGGGTCAGGTCAGTTTCCTCTCACCTCGCTGGTGTTACAGATGTCTCCCAGTGTGGCTCCACAAGCCTTTCCTGGTGTGGCGTTCCAGGGAATAATACCTATAAGATCAGAGAGATGAAACATCACAGGACTGCAGCTTTTCTCATCTGAGACAAGAAGCTTTTTCCTCCCCCGAGACTGTATGATTGAAGGCATTATGAATTAGGCCCGGATAAAGATTAAAGGAAACAGGGCTCCTGCAGTCCAGGCCCCTGAGCCTCTCCTACAGGAAAAATATGGGTCATTATTTTGATTTTTTTTTCTTTTCTATAAAAACTGGCTGTATAAGCTTATTATAGGCTATATTCCTCCTACGCTTCCTCTTTTCCAATAATATAATTATAAATGCAACAGAATGCTTACCAAAACGTTTCACTCATTAACTGTAGCTTTTGAACTGCTGATAATAATTTGATGTCTGCCAGTAATTGGGGTTAATATTTCATACAGTGTCGTACAGTACGACTGCCAATGAAGCATATGTGATCCTCATCCTACTTTGTAAGCAGGCCAGCTGTCCTGCAAATGTGGGTCACATACTGTACATTAGGCGAGAGTGTTACTGGGCTGTAATGCCGCAGAAAAGGTGGATTTTCATAAAGATCCAATCAGGCCTTCAATAATCTAAATGCATTTTTTTGACCCTTTACTGTATAGAAAATGACATTTAAAACAAACTGTGTCAAGATAAATCATTTCTACTATATATAGACAGACAGCACAGTAATGGCTTTTGAATTATGTAGGCTACAGAGTGCTGCAGGACTGAGTTACAACACCCAGAAATGAAAATATGTCAGGAAATACCCAAGTGGTGAATTTTGAACTTTTGACCAGTAGCTTAGTGGCTAACTTTGAGAGCTATGGCCAGTAGCTTTAAGAGACTAACACTGGCTAACTTTTAACAATTATTTAAGAAAGCTAACTTTGAACAAAATGACCAGAAGCTTCAGGGAGCTTATATTGGCTAACTTCTGAGCGATATGGCCATTGGTTTACAGTGGCTAATATTAGCTAACCTTTGAATTGGACAATGGCCTGTAATTGCTAATGTTAGCTAACTTTATACAAAGGGCCAGTAGGTTGTGTTGACCAATGTTAGCTCACTTTAGGCAAATATGACCAGAAGATTAAGGTGGCTTTTATATGGCCAGGAGTTTATAGTGGCTAATGTTAGCTAATTTTAGGGAGATGATTCTTCAGTAGTGGCTAATTACCATTTATGCTTGCAAATTTGCTTCTTTTCATATTTTGCTGTCTTATGGTTAGGCTGAAGCTTGGATCAAAGACGTGAGAACACTGTGAGAAGCACTAGGATGTTTTTTAAATGAGTAAAGTAAAAAGCTTTTATTTGCAGTGGCAAGCTAGCATGTTTGAAATCATTTGCCTTCAGGGGAATGTCTCTTAGACTTTGCAGTCCAATCCCCTTTTAATTCAGTGGCAAATCAAAATACCAGAGGGGTTATGCAATATGTTTCATATGAATATTTGTTTCCCATTTAAATGTTTGCAAACAGTAACAGCATTGTTTTATTTATTTAGCTGGCTGATCCTTTGGTGCTAAACAGTGTTGAACAAACAAGCATAAACGGTTGTGATCCATAGCTCCAAAGTGACCAGTGAGGTTTAAATCACTGTGCACTGACACACTTTTTTTGTGATAAGCACTACTATGCCACAAAAACCTGTTGCTGGCATAAAGTTGCTACCTCCTTAAGTTTGGAGATAAAGAAAAAACGTGGGACATGGATCCTAAAAAATGCACTTTGCTGTCTTTCTGAAGCCGGTTATCAAGGCCCACCTTTCCTACAAGGTCTGCTCCTGGACAGCTGATCCAGTTAAACTGTATTAAAAATGTGTCAACCTTAATTAAAGCAGGTTTGCAGAAACAAAGCAGGAGCATGATGACTTGAGCATGTGCTGAGAAACACTGCTTGGGGACTGCCAGAAAAATATAATAAACATTTAATGGTTCTGGACTGAAGGACAAACACTACCCTGTACTACTCAGTACATTAATATGCACATTTTCTACTAATATTCTGAAGATGGCAACATTCAGAATTTGACACAGGTTATGTAGGCTAAACAGCATATTCTGGCTGGATATTCCTAATTCGTCTTTTTCACAGGGTTTGCCATTTTAATTCAAAAACGAGGCTCAGGTGGGCACAGTGGTGATGTTTAATAGCAGCACGACAACGCCAGAAGCATCACTTCTTGCATAGATGTCACCTTACTGCTGTGTCCCTGGGTGTAATTCTTCCAAGAGGACGGAGTCCTGTCAGAATAAGACTTTCCAATCAATTCTAAAAATCTGTCGCAATTAGACGAAAACATGCCTCTGATGTTGCACTGCTATTAAACGTCTCCGCTGTGCCCACCAAACCAAACCTCATTTTGGGAATACAATGGCGACCCATGTGAAAAAGGAGAATTAGTCCTTATTCCAAATGAAAGCGAATTAGGCCTTATTCCTAAAAAAAAAACATGAATAAAGCATAGTTGGAAAATGCCCCTTAATCAGGGTTCCTATGGTAGTTTGTAAAACACGGCATTGTGCCTTTAATGGCATATGGTCAGCTTTGTGCATTGTAAAGGAGGGTGACAAGTACACACCACAGGAGGAACATGACTGCAGTTTGAAAAGGAAGTAAATTCCTCCAGAACTTAAATAGGATGTGTGTCATTACGTTAATATTAGTGGAACACTCCTTTTCATTTACCATGTAGCCTAAACAGCTTAGTCAGAATACTGTCTTTTTCAGAATAAAGGCAAAAAATTGGAATATTTCCTGCATGTTAACGTATAGACTGCTTTAGAAAAGGTTCCTCATTTTCTTTTAATTTCTCAACATGACTTTATGGATGAGATATTTCTACTCCTGATTCAATGAAAGGCGAAAGAGAAAGAAATGTGTCAGCCTTAAAGGTAACGGTCAGTTTTTGTTATCTAGTTTGTCCTCATAATATCTGTGATTCACTGATGCCCTACAATTATGCCTGGAAAACACTAGAGGCGGGGAGTTTAAATGTGCCTGCTTACATTAGCCACAAATGACGTGTCAAAGACCCTTGACTTTATCACACATCAACCTTAGAAAATGAGGAAGGTTGAGAAAACATGGTTTGCTGAGTAAATTATGCACTAAATATCACAAACTTAAACAATACGGATTGCAGTGGTATGTAGGCGGGATACTGACCGTACTGCCGAACATCCACACAAATGGAGTCCGGCGAGGTGATGTTGGCGTCAGGAGACCTCATGGCGGCACAGGTAGTCCACATGTTGAAGAAGAGCAAAACGGGTATCGCCGTGAAGCCAAAGATGGCGAGAAAGGCCAGAGCGAGGATGTAGGTCAAGAACATGAACTGAGGAGAGGAGAAGGGGTGAAAAGAAAGGGGCGATTTTTTTTTATTTTTCTTCCCCTACAGTTTGAGTCGCATTACAGAAAATAGGTCAATATTATTCTTTAAAGACCTCCACTTGCCACACACTCAAATGCACATTCAGAGTGTGTGTTCAAGCTAATGTTACTGGACATCCGCAGCAATTAGAGTAATCAAGCTAGAAAGGACAAACCACAGTGCCAGAGTTACCCTCAAGGGCTTGAGTGGGATTTTTTTTGTGTGTGTGTGCGCTTGAGTACATCTGTTTTTCTGTATGTGTCCACAAATGTGTAGTAGAGGTGTGTGACTGTGCCTCTGCAACACTTTTATAAGTACCCCTGTCTTGACTTGTAAGCATTTTTAATTATAATGATGTATTTGTTTTTGTAAGTCTGTAAACGCTGTTTTTAGCATAAAAAAAACATTACAAAATACAAATCAGAGTAATTAAAATCTCAATTAGATGCTATGTAACTATGTCAGTGGGTGTGGAGATTTCCAGCTGCCTCATGTTTGTGTATATGTGTGTATTTGTTGACATACGAAGGCAGTGATGCAACGTCCACAAACGGTGGTCTTGAAGTCACTCTGCAGCTCCTTCTTGATGGCGCTGGTGGTGTAAAAGCCCTCAGCCAGCAGGATGATGGCGTAGACGAAGAAGAAGGAGGCGATGCCGTAGATGATGTACTGAAAGATCTGGATCCTGAACACACGCACACAGAACAGACAGAACAATGTTAAAATTTTAAAGTTTTAAGGCTGCATCTACCATGAGACAGCTGTTTTTTGCCACCACGCTGAGCGCTTACACCATGGCGAGGGTGGCGTGGTCGCTGGTGACCCTCGAGAAGTGGTTTTCCAGCATGGTCAGCGTGCCGGTCAGCGCCACGTGGCCGCAGCCGCAAAACAGAGCCACGCCTGAGAAGCAGAGGATGGTGGCCACCAGGGAGGCGTAGGGCACCCCGCCCAGACACTTGATGCAGCATTCGAAGCATCCTGCAGGGGGAGACAGAGAGCAGAGTAAACTGTTGAACACTTCCCCTACAGCTAAAAGTACTTTTAAGGAGGATACAAGAACAAACAAACCAGGTCAGGTTTGAAGGGAGAAACACTTTAAAAGAAGACGCAAACAGAGCAGACTGCTGCAACAAGATGCTGCATGAGGAGACGCGATCGACTCTGATGATGACACTCACTGCAACTCTCACCAGCCTTTTGTCCACTGCCGTTTAATTGCTACTTGTGCAACAACCTCTCATCTACAACAAGACAAGAAGTAAAGCCTTTTTTTTGCCGAATGATCAAATTGCACAAACAAATCCTGAATAAATGATTTGTAAATAAATGGCTCGCTTTTTTATTTCTTGGGCATCAGAGAAGTAACACTTATTATGAGTCATGCCTCGAAAATACTGAAGATGTCTTTCCTGTTGGACGGTGTCAGTCTTGCTCATGAAAGTGAGAATAAAACAGATGTTTTGCCTCTTTTTCTTTCTTGGGTTTCGGGGCCATTAAAAATGCAGTGCAAATATGTGTGACAAGAGGCTAAAATTGTTCCAGCACATCTGCCATATTTTCATCTTTCTCCCTTTTCAGTTCTCACATCATTTCATGTGCTTAAGTAGTTTCCACAGACTGATAACAATAATAAATTAGCTGAACTGTTTCCATTTACTATGGCTGCGTGTGAAGCTTCTCAACTTATTTTTGTTTAGGTACGAGGTGAGTTCTGTTTCCATCAGAGTCGAAAGGATACAGAGGAATGAAAAGGAGGGAAAATAACACATTGTATTTAGCACGAGCCGCATCTTATATAACACCCGTTAAAAATAGATCCTCCAGCAAAGCAGGAAGTTGCTCAGAGGAAAAAAAAGGCAAAATGAACGGTCTTGTGTTCCACTTGCTGTTTCTATGACGATGAGCGTGGCATCTTTATTTTATCCTCAGAGGTTTGTTGAATCTAAACATTTTTATTTGTGTAGCCTTAAATACATGATTGGCTGTATGCATCTGTCCCGCATTAAACCCTCTGTACTTACACTCTTATTTTAATCGATCACTGAGTCCAGGCAGTGTAACACGCTTGTGGAGAGTTGTTATCGATGAGTTTAAAAGAGCAGATTGATTTCAGCCCCACTAAGGACTCACTGATGGTTTCACTCTTGGAAAAAGTCGATTGGCTCACCGCTGTTGGTCTCTACAACTGTTAAAGGACTCACTTTGAATTTTGTGATTTTAAATATAGCCTAATATCTCAACAACCAACGAATGGAAATCTCCACAGAAAGTCGGTAATAACTATGGTCACCTCTTTTTTCAGCCAGCACCATCGTCTGGTCAAAATTTCAAATTTTCCGATTCTTTGGTTTATGAGTAACTGCTTCGGTATGTTGTTTTGTGCTAATTAGCAAATGTTAGCATGCTAATATTCACCAAACTAAGACAGTAAACACTGCAGATGTTACACTTGTCTGTGTGAGCATGTTAGCTTGCTGACATTAGCATTTAGTTAAAGGAGATCTATGATGCTTTTCTGTCTTTTCTGACCTGTAAACACTCTTACAATGTTGAATATTCGTGTTAAACAATCCGTGTGGATTTATTTACTTCTTCAACATGAGTTCATGAGTTGGACTAACTAGACAACCTTTTGGCTTAACTTTGTCATTATGATGTATAACGTGATTCAACAGTGTAATAGACAATTGACACAAATCGCTGCTTAATTGGTCTCCAAATAGCCCTGTCATACAATATTTTCTTTGCCACTGAAAAAAATGTTCTCTCCGTACTCTCTGTCCTGATTGGCCAGTCTATGCTGCACTTCTCAGCGACAGGCGATGTTGGTAAAAGCTGATTAGCTGTCTTTGCCTCACACTTTGACATCTTCAAGCGACACTGTCAGTGGGCTCGAGCTTGAGCTGAGACGGACCAGTTTACTCCGCTGCAACTTTCCCTGCAACCGTTTCGTCTCAGTTCAAATTGGATTTAAAAGAGAGCGACAACAAACAAAATGAATGCAAGCTGGTGCAAATGGTTGTTTCCCCAACGAGTCTCATGCTATAACTAACGTTAGCTTGCTAGCTTGTTAGCAGAAATTACCCACTGCAACTTCAAGAACTGCTATTCCCACATTACTTGGTCATGTTGAAGAGTCAGAGTTGTCAGTAACATTTAATCAGTTTCCTACCTGTGTTCATTTTGTGTCAGTAATCAGACAGAAGAGGTTGTGAGTACAGAGGAGTGTGGAGGCGTGTGTGGAGGAGGGAAAGGGGGAGGAGTATGCTTACACAGACCATTTTGAGACAATGTAGAAAATAGATGAAAGAGAGGGCGCGAGTCAGTTTTCTGAGGATCTACAAAGTTTACTATTCAGTCAGTTGTGTCTAGCTGCTCTGTAAGAGTCCAAAATCAAAATCAAAGACCCGAAAATGAGTATAGTATGTCCTCTTTAACGCATCTGCTGTACTTAGGTACAGTCTCACAGAGCTGTTAGCTTGGCTGTTGACTTGTTTTGATATATGTGCAATTAAAGAAAGTTTATTTTTCTGTTAAATTTGACAGCTTTGCATTATATAATAAAATGTACAAGACAAGACAAAAGTTATGATACACATTAGATTAGATAAGCCTCTTTTATATTTACTTATATTAGAAAAGAGCTGTTAATTAACAGTAGTAAAGTATATGTAAAGTTTATTGACAGTCAAGGTTCTAACAAACTTATCATTCTTACTATAGAAAGAACTATTATGTTCTGTTCACTTGTAGCACCCACATTTATTGAGGTTCATTCTTGAAGTTTCTAATCTCACATGTGCTGGTACTTATTGAAGACCCCTCTTCTCCATGTGTGAGTGAATGAAAACTGATGCCATAAATCCAAGATGCAACTGCTCCCTTCCAAAGTGTGCTGCTGCTGCCGAAGACTGCGTTGCGTAACCGCGCGGAGGCTCGTTGCATAATAGATCCAAATCCTATTAATGTTAATGAAGGAAGCGGGCTGATGGGGAGGTGGAGCTGATAAGGCTTGATGGCTCCAAAACGCGGAGCTGAGAAACGGGTCTGACCCCTGAGGGCGGGGAGGGGCTGCAATGGACTCACCGGTCGATACAGCGCCGACAAGGGAGGCTGTTAGAAAGCTGCTCTGCACTGACACTCCATCCTGCTGAGAGGTCAGCCTCAACAGGTAATTTAATGTGTGAGTGTCATGCCTTTAGAAGAGAATAAAACCTGCCAGAGAGGTGTAATAATCCTGGTTTTTAAATGCAAATTCGTGAAAGTGACTATCTAATTTCCAGATGGAAATAAAGAGCCTATTTGCAGATTCTGCTCACTGGTTTTAAGAAGGTTTTTCATAATATTTCTGCTCTTAACTCTCGCTTCTCTCTGGCTTTTTGCTTCAAGGATGAATTCTTTTTTTTTTTTAATACTAAATGGGCCCCTCGTTTGGTCTGCCTGCGGCTACGACTGTTTGTCAGCCTCAGTTTTTAAAGTGCACTAATGGGAAACAGACAGAGCAGAGTGGTCAGCTCCAGCCAGCCCTAATGGAAATCAATGGGCTATTCATTAGAGCAGAATTTAGGTGACACACCGAGGTCGGGCCATCGCTCTCGTTTTATACCTCGCTGCATCTCGCTACCTCTGGCTCGTCTTCCTTTCTGCTCTCTCTTTTGAAATATGACTGCTAGCCTACACTGTACTTAAAGTGAGACAGCTGGAGTTAATCGCTTAGACAACATGTTACGCTCCTGTTAAGACGTTGTATCATATATCATCTCAACAAGCTCAGACCGAGGACGATGCATCAGGTTGTGGGAACATTTTATAGGCTCTGTGGAGGCGCCTGAAGCACCAGCTCGCCAGTGTGAAAGACCGAAAGAGTTGGGATTTCTGTCACTTTTGTCAAGCAACAGAACAGCAAATAATTTGACAGACAAGAGCTTCAATTAAGGATTAACACCCCCCGCTGTTAAAGCTTGTTCTCCATCCAAAAGAGCTACTGCGACGTGCAGGACAAAACCAGAAAATGTTCCCTGGCTTTAAATTAGGATTTCAATTTGCAGCTGAGGCTGACTCTTAAGCAAGTAATTATAATAGATTCCTCCTCTTTTTCTTTTTCACCGACAAGGAAAAAAGGAGGAAGAGGGAACGACAGTATAAGTGAGGAGTATGAGAGAGGAAGAGGAGAGCTGAGGTGAATGGAGAGGAAGATGGAGCAAGAGATTGATAGTAGGCGAGCAGCGCAACAGAGAGAGAAGGAAACAGAGAGAAGAAGGTAAAGAAAGAGGAAGAGCATGCCGAGGAAGAAAAGAGAAAAGAACAGAGAGAAAGTGTAAGCGAAAAGCAGCTCTTGGCCCCAGGGCTGGCAAATAACAGTTGCCATGGCAACGCGTTACCCACGACCCAGTTCAGCGCTAGCATAGTCCTTCACACACACACACGCGTGCACACACACACGGATGGAGAGTGATGTAACCTGAATCAAAATCTAGAGACTAGGTGACAACAACCTGGAATTTGAACCAAAAATAACAAACACAGAAGAAAGGAAGAGCAGGTGGAAGCAACTGAGAGGATGAAGAAATAAGAAAGCAGGGAGATGAAATTTATTCTTCTGGTGGGTTTTTGGAAGTAGGTCAATCAGATATTGTATTGTTTGGCATGAAAGACGGATGGATGAGAAAAGAAGAAGAAGAAGAAGAAGAAGAAGGCTTTATTTTATTGTGCATAGACTTGAAGGACTCATAATTGAACAGGAAGTAGACCATGCTAACGCATTTTCACTTGAAGCTTGTCACATACGGCAATTAAAGCACTTTTTAAAGCATGGAATAGCCCTTTAGTTAATATTAGCGGCACACCAGGCGTAAACCTATCCACAGCATTGGCTTCACATGTTGAAGTATGGGTACAGGTCGGGACTTTGAGCTAGGTGAACAGGGTCTGCGTCCCAGTGAAAGCACAAATTAGCACTTTTATTCTGTATCTAACCAAAAAATGTGGTGCCCACACCTAACCAAAAGCATCTGAGTTCAAAAAACATCTGTTTCACAAGGTTAACTATGAGACCAGCAGGCTATGAGCATCGCACAGAGATGCTAAAGGCACCCATGGCTTTAAAAATTGACATCAAACGTGTCTTGAGAGTAAAACTGGTGACCATACGGACCAGTGACGTACAGAAGAGGAAGCTCTGTGTTTGGTATCCTCCAACTTTTAAGGAGAATATCTGGCTCTGTGTAGCCACTTAATGCTAAAAGGCTCATACATCCCATAACAAAGGACGAGCTGTGACAAAGATCGGCCGCTGCGTCTTTTCACACCGCAAAGACAACAGCTGGCGACCAACAGGCTCGTACGTGCTGCACCTGCACTCAGGTAAATCTCTCTCCGCAGATATACAAAGAGTTGTTACGTGAAGATAGAGATGTTGCGATACTGATGCCACAATTGGAAAATGTCTCCAATACCGCTGAAAATGCTGGTATCAGTATCGCCAAGTACACCTGTCTGTGCACCTATCCGATATCATGAGATTTAAAGTTAAATGGAACCCAGCTACTTCCCAGTTAGCTTAGCTAGTGTAGCGTAAGGAATAAGATTTTACAAGATTTTAGTTTTTCAGTTGCTGTTGCTCTACCGTTTTATAGTGTTCTATTTGAATATTTTTGTCTTGCTAAATTATGATTACACCTTATGTTTTAAAGGAATTGTTATTTTTACCCCCTAGTATCGGATCAGTACTTGGCATCGGATTTGGTACTGGGAAGGAAAAAACGGTATCAGAACATCTCTGGGATTAAACAGAATTTTTTGAGCCCATCTCTTGCTAATTTAGCTGCTTCTAACTGATATGTCTAATAAAATGTTAGAAAAAATAAGGAAGAGCCACACTAAATGTGTCATCATGGAAACTACAGCAACAGGCTTTCTCTCTTTGTGTCTGGGTCTTTTTTTTAACCAATCAGTGAATCTGATTCTACATGATGATTAAGCCAAAAAGCCTCAACGTTGCTGTTCACACCCTTCACCTGACTTCACTGACCCACAGCTGTCCGGCCAGTGTCTAGGAGCCTTAATGATGTTCACAAGCTTTATGCAAATTAAGTCTGTTTGCTCTTTGGTGCCGAACGGGAAGTGAACGAGAACAATGTGGATGAGAGCAGTGAGCTGCAGACTAAAACCAGAACAATGAGCTGAAAGACACTAAAAGCTCAGTAAAGCTTTGGGTGTATCGTTAAAACTGACCCCTTTTTACGTTTGTTTCATCATTTTTATACATTGTGTTTAAAATAATTGAAAATAGCAGCTTTCAGTTCAGATTACAGTCACTAAAACTCTTTTTCTAGGTTTAAATCTTTCTACTCTAGTGACACGGTTGCACACAGTTGCAATGACATGCAACGACCACCGGCAGTTGATGCTTTTGTCAGAAGATAAATATGACGAAAATCAAATCTTCGTCTGGGTGAAATTTTCCATTTATGTTTATTAGTTTTTAACAGTTCTCTGCACAGAAGCAGAAGTTTGCGTCATCCAAAAAAAACACCAGATAATCTACAAAGTCAACAAAACCTCCATTTGCTTTTGGCCCCTTTTGATCAAATTTATTTCCGAGTCTTCTAATTGGCCACGAGGACGTTTCAGGCTCTTTGATTGGATAAACGAGGTGTGACACACGGTCGACATGTTTGGAGACGGAACCTGTCACTGCCTGCTGACATCCTCCGTGATTATGCCTCACTTCCTGTCAATCACCTCACACCCACGACATGAAATGAGATGCCATGACATAAGCCTTCAAGTACACGTCGCCTTGCAAACTTCACTGTCACATCGTCACTAAAAAACAATCTGAAGCATCTAAGTGCAGCATGCATTGCCAAACAACTGACGTGGGCTCTCAGAATAACTGCATTGTCTTTTTCGGAGCAGCTTTCATCCGTCATCTATAGAGTTGTTTCCTTGCAGATAAATTTAAACTGAGAGCAGAGGAGAAAGAAGATTACATCGACTTTTCTGATGCGTAATAATTTGCCATAAACTGTGCAACCCAGTGGCTCAGCACGATTATCGCCAACTGTCCGTACGTAAAGTGCATCTGCCAGGAATAACAGCTTTAATAAAGCTTTGTGAATATTTCAGCGGCCGGTCTGGTCCCTGCCTGCGGCTGTATTCCAATTTAGAAAAGCTGTATTCATTATGGAGCAATTTCCCTCACAGTGCATTGTGGGTAGATTCCCACATGAGCTGGGGAGGATATCTGAGAGGAGGAGAGGGACGGGGATGGATGTCTGTGTCTCCTCTGCTTGCTTGAGATGAAAAAGAAGTCTCATCTGTTTGATGGCGGCTGATTTAAGCCACAACAACACTCGCGCAAGCTCGTAACCTCATAACTTCAGCTCGGGAGATTTCCGTCTTTCCACTCGAGTTGACGGATGAAATGCTCTCCTGAGCTTTTATGAGACGCTTTGAAAAATGATGAGAGGACTTCAAAACCGCGTCGTCGCGAAGTTGAAAACAAAGCTGTATTTTCTTAAGAGGGTAAATCCACTTTAGTGCAACTCATAATTCTTCTTTCTGAAGAGTAATTGAATAAATCTGGAAACATAACGACATGAACACAACAATGTCCGATGGGGAAAGAAACACAAGCAGATGAAAGATCACACAGATTGCAAACAGTTTGGATGGATTGTCTAAACTTGTATTTAACAGACACAAAATGTTGCTAATAATCCCTCATTGCACAATGTTGTCAGACCTCCATCAGTATATACATGTGATGCGTTCAGGCCCAGTACGTTTTTGGAGCCAAATACACATGTTGCAAACATTACATGAAAGAAAATAGACATCACATATAAAAATAGCTTTGTTTTTGCGGTGTGTGTACGTGCATAAAATGCTAGTAAAACATCTGCCAGACAGCTGTATTGATATGTAAGAAGCTATTAGACATCTGTTAGATGCATGTAAACAAAAATCTAAGAAAAATGCCAAAAATCTAAGGATAATCAAGATAACGTTATGAGGAGAAGCCGAAAATCCTGAATTCTTTTCTTCTCCTCTCATTGTTTTAGCTCTGGAAATGTCATGTGATACAGATTTTGATTGCTCCTCTGGCTCCCTTATTAATTCAGAATCCAATTTTAAAGTTCTTGTAATCACCTTTAGGGCTCTACATAAGACTATGGCCCAACTGATATAAGATTTTTTGGGCCAATGTTGAGCAACAAAGTTCTGACAATATTTCATGTTTAAAGCAACACTATTTAACTTGACTGTGACCCACTGCTTTGAAAAATGAAACTTAACGATGCACATTAATACATCGCACAAAACAGCTATTTTAGTTAGAGTGGATAATATTTTATGGAGAAAATGTCCTCTGGTTTTCCCTTTGACGTTCGACAACTGCTCTGTCTGTCTGCAGCCCTTTATTTTAGCGGAGCTGTCAACAGCAATGACAGGCTGCAGCCGGTCACAGAGTTGAGGCAGAGCAGTCATAGGAGATCATCTCCATAAAATATGACCCGGTTTTAGTCAAATTGTTGTTTTATGCAACATATGAAAGTTTCGTTTTTCGAAGCAGTGGGTCTCGGTCAAAGTTACGTGGTGTTGTTTAAAAGTATCAGCTGAATGCGGTCATCAAATACTTGTGACAAAGATATAAAATGGAGGCAGGATATTTTACATTTTAACAAACTTTACTCCAAATGTCAGTGCACTGAACAGTGAACGCTTCACTTTTTAGGTATTAATTAACAGACTGCCCTCTGCTGGACAAACTATGTAACTAAACAATTTTAAATCGCTAGTCCAAGCATTTTCTTGACCTTAGACACCAGTTTTGATATCAGCAAATCTCTGAAAACATATACACAGGTACTGATAGGCCAATATCTGCGATGGGTTGATATCAGCCGATAATATTAGCCAGACAATACGTTGGTTGCTGTTAACAACCACTTAACAAGCACTGAACAGTATCCCTTCAATAGACATTTTATACACTATCAACATAGTGATGTTATTCTCCTATACTGGAGCGGATGTACGACCCAAGCTGTAAGAAATTCACATGCTGCAGCTTGTATTTAATGTCCGGAGGGAATTCATGTAAAAAGTACTTGAGATTTTTCATTTTGTTTCATTTCCCGTTTAAAAATCACCCATTTAATACCTCCTTCCTCATCTCATCTCACATCCATCTGATAACCACACATTATCAAAGCAAATGTTTCGGGTAATCGGCTTGTTTGCGCCGTTGATCAAGAGGACACAATATGCTCTGCGCCAGGTAAGAGGATGACCCTGGCCGCCATCACTGTCCAACCCGAAACCTCTTTTTTCTTTTTCTCCCACGGTACATAACTGACCCTAATCTTCTATTTGTGAGGAAAACCTTGGCTGGTTGTGATGGCATTATGAATACCACAAGGTCAGCATCTGGCCAGGCGTAATTGAGCATGATGGACTGCACAAATCTTAAATCCCGTTCTCGGCGCGCTGCTGCGTGATCAATACTTTCATCCCGCTGATCTGCTGGATGTTTTTCCCCTCAATCGCTCTCCTTCTGCAGCCAATCTGGGCTAAACTCTGACAGCTGGGTGAGAGGCTCAACTCCCAAGACACACAACAAATACACCCACCTATGATGATTGCATAAAAAAGCATGGCACACACAGATGGGGCACACAAGTGGAAACTCACAGATGCAGAGGAACACACAAACTGTTCATCTGCTGCAAATTACAATCAGCCTGTTTGCATCTGAGCCACGACGTTAGCAAAGACTCTTCTGACCTCAGCACGCTAAAAACAGAAAATACCAGCAAGATAATGTGAGAAAATTTAACATGTGGCTGCATGATGCTCAGACACTCTTAAACATTAAATATTCATCTGCTCTCTGGGTGAGTTAAGGTGCTTTGCTTGTTTCCTGTCTCTTGGGATTTGAACTGAACTGCAGCTGGAGTTCATAGGAGGAAGTGTACAGTGTAATGTTTTTTACTTATTGACCTGATGTTTCCTGTCATAGTGTAAGCGGGTCAACAGCAGATACAGGAGATTTGCAGCAGATCAAGAGAAAATGTTGGGTTTTGACAAAACAGTAACTTTTGTTTCCTCAGTGGGTCCCTAAAGGGTTTTTAATGTATAATCCAGTTGCTCACATCACTAAGACTGGTGCATGGTGGTTTCTTTCTTACAAAATATGTTGGTTTGGTAGTTTTAGCAGCCTTCAGTTCGGTAAGATATGATGTATGGAGGATCAATTCTGCCAAAACAAAACAAAAACAAACAAAAAACCAGTCCTGATTAAAAAAAAAAAAAATCTAAATGCTCATCATAGTGAGCCAATTCTTACTTATTTGAAGTACTTTTTTTTTTCTTTATCTGTCTCATAATTTTAGTTTCTGATAGTTTTGTTGCAGTGGATAAAACTTTAGACCCATCAAGTCAAAATTATGGGAATGTAAATGAGATAGTAATTAAATTATAAGGTACTGAGTCAAAATTTTGAGAAACTAAATCAATATAATGAGAGAATAACAACAGAAGACTCTTTTTAAATTATGTATATTTAATTTATTTATTTAGTCTTTGTTATTTAGCTGCAAAGTAGTTTTTAAATATGAACTGAGGTGCTCAAGTTGTTATGAAAGTTATGGAGTTCTGGTTTATCTTCAGGCAGCGATGTAATTTGGAATTTATGATCACACAATGTGATGCAAGAAGCTGCATTTGGGTCCTTTAGGGCTATTTTGTATAATGACGCAAGTGCAATTAACAGCAGAATATTAAGAGTTTATTTTAAGTTCCTCGCTGTGGGTTGCAGTAAGGAGATTTAAACAGAGGTGGCAGATAGTCCACTGATCACCCACACAGTGTGAAACTCTCTTCACAGCTCCGTCTCTCGTTTCTCATCTACTATTCAGAGGCCGAATCACCTGTAACGAGTTGCCGGCTGCCGGCTCAGCGGAGTGGAGAGAACGCTGTTAGTTTGGGTCCTGCCCCACCAAAATGTAAAATGGCCCCTCTGGCCAGAAGTGCCGTGCCATCGAACTGAATGGCTCAGCTGTTATGCAACCAACTTGGCTAACGTCACTTTCCCTGAGATGTCAAAGAAGTCGGTGGCCCTCGCCTGGCCCCTTTGCCTCCTCCCCCTGATATGATTATGGAGATTCACTTTCCAGTAGCCTTAGGGGGCGAACGCTGTGTGTGTGAGTTTGTGAGTGTGGTTGGCACAAGAGCCCAACTGAGTATGAATTCCCACGTGAGTTAGAGCAACACATTAACTGTAACACAGATACACTGTCTGGAAAGGTTCATTCCAGTTTTTCTTGATAAGTCTTTAAATTTCAAGGAAATTGAATAAAAAAACAGAGAGAATGTTCTTAGAGAGTTTGGTGTGAATTCAAATATTTGTCACAATGCCACAAATGAGAAAACATAGCTTAAAGCCTATCATTATCATCAGTTTTAAAACAGACCCCAGTTTGCAACTAAGATACAAAATGACCTCATCATACAGGCCCAGTCATTTATCAATGTCAGCCATGGCTGATGATGACTAGTGCTAATCGGCATCAGGCGTTTTATGGGCTATGGATGAGAGGAGCAGATTGGGCATCAGTGGGTGATGGAAGGAGGCCAGAGGAGGTTGGCATCACTCAGGAACAAGGCATGCTGCGCCATCCTGCCACTTGCTGCTATTCATATACCCACTGCAGAGGGTGGTGCAATGAGATTATTGTATTGGGGTAGCTTTTGCATTTGTTTCCACATTCTTGTAATCGGTTGCTTCTTTCTAGGATTGCACAGTTATTTTCAGCATCAATTCTTCTGTATGTTTTTTTTCAATGAATGACAATTCATTGTCCTGTCTATAAAACATCAGTATGATGTTTTATAGACATTTGTGAAATTGCAATTTCACAAATGCTATGGGGATGTCGACAAATCATTTGCCATAAAAGCAATCCAAAAACAGCAACAATAGAAAAGGGAAGAGCAGCAAATTATCAAGTTCGAGGAGCAGGAATTAATGAAAGTTCAAGCCTTTCTTTTTTCCTTGATTGGTGAAATAAATTAAAACCAAGAGGTTTTGTTGCTGCAAAATTACTTGGTCTGGTATGATTGGTAGCTTAAATGGCTAATATTAGCAAACACTATATGATGAGCAATGTTATATAATACAAGCAAACTTAATATGGTAGCAAATGTTAGATAAAGTTAGTTGGCCTATCGGCCGACTTAAATTGACAAAGTTAGAAAATGCTCATTTTAGACATGTTGGACAATGATAGCTTAGCAAACTCTCGATATAGGGGCTAATGATACAAAAACTGACTTTACATGGTGGCTAATGAAATGTTAGCAAACTTCATGGCACTATATGGTAGGTAATGTTAGTTCATGTTAGCATACTTCAGATATGACAACCAAGTTAAACGTTAGCTTACTTCAGATACAGACTACTGTCAATAGCCCAATGTTAGTGCAGGCCTACTTAAGATAACAAAGTTAGAAAATAATAACTAACTTGAAATACAGAGGCTAATATTAAATAATGTTAGTATACTTAAGATGATTAAGTAAAAAAATATTTGGTAATTTTAGATATGGTGGCCAAAGTTAGCTTAGCAAACTTTATATGGGGACTAATGCAGCCTAAGCAGATTTTATATATGGTGGCGAATGAAATGTAAGCAAACTAGATATGGTGGCTAATGTTTGTTAATGCTAGAATACTGAAGCCCGAGTTAGAAATTCGAAGAGATGGCAACTAACATTAGCTCATTTTAACAATTTTTTGGGGGCTAACTAACCTTAAAGGACATTTCCGGGCAAATTCAACCCTGGGGTGTTTTTTATGTTATGTTCGGGGTTTAAAAGAATGAATCTGAAGATTTTCAATGTAATTGCTCCTGTTTTGCGGTAGTTACAATCGCCCCCC
>JAQLOL010000017.1:3324080-3336364 GCA_029783665.1 Naso thynnoides | reverse complement strand
CGATTGTAACTACCGCAAAACAGGAGCAATTACATTGAAAATCTTCAGATTCATTCTTTTAGACCCCGAACGTAACACAAAAAATACCCCAGGGTTGAATTTGCCCGGAATTGTCCTTTAATAAACCCTACATATGGTTGCAACTGAAGGTTGCAAACAGATTCGTTGGCTAATGTTACCAAGATATGATAGCTTATGTTCACTAATGCTAGCAAAGTTTAAAAGCATCAGTTTACGCTGTTTCACTTAAATTACGGTGCCAGTTTAGTGACTTTGTGTTTCTAATGGTGCTATGTTACACCATGTTAATGGGTATATTTTTATGTAATTGTGACTTCGCAAGGAATTCTCCTTCACTAATCCTTTTTTTTTTTTTACAGAAAAGAAAAGGCAGCAAGACACACTCATACCAAATACTGAATAGGCTATTTTGTGAAAATGCAAGCAAAAAAAAGCACATTTCAGTATAAATGTGACCACAGTGTGAAGACTGAGAGGGCTGAATGAACACAATGGTATACCCACGGTCTCGCCCACACTTGTAAAAATAGAGCTTTTCTTGAGTGCAAGCAAGACAGCGACACAGACATTCCCCTAACTACTCCTGGTCGCTGACACGTAAACAAATAAATGTGCACACACTGACCCTAACACATAAACACACACACACACACACACACACACACACACACACACATATCCAGATGGAGGCTGACAACATGCTTTGGGCAAATGGCTTCAAATGAGGAACACATGAGCCTCTCCCTGTGTGACGGCTTTCACATGCTCCCACAACCTCACACACCTCCGGGGCGAAAGGAGAATAGGCGAAAGGGTTTGTGTGCGTGCTTGAGTGTGTGTGAGTGTGTGTGTGAGAGAGAGGGAGAGAGAGAGAGAGAGAGAGAGAGATAAGCAGGAGTGTCAGGGCTGGACAGAGCGGAGAAAAGAGAAGATGGAGAGGAGGACTGGACCAGAGGAGAGAGAAAAACTGGATGATTGTTGCAGTTTATTTATAAGAATACAATCAAAAGGTCTGGGATCTGCAGGGGCTGATGTGTATCTGCAAAACAAATTTTTCAGTGCATGCAAGGACAGAATTATGAGTGTCATTAATGTTTAAAGAGGAGTGTCTGTCACTTGATTTGAGGCAGAAATAAGACGTTCTTTTGGTTTGAGTTCCTTGCATGCAAATTCAAACTGAAAGCACTGAAAACCTCATCAAATATGACCTGGAGAAGTAATTTACTATTAGAAAATGATTTTTATGTGTCTCTGGGACTAAAGCTGTTAAAGATATAACAAAATCAGGACTGTCCATGCTGACATTTCCTAATCCTTGCCTCGTTTACGGCTCCAATTTGTTTATTCTGTTTCACAGAGTATTTTCGCTAATAAATCTTTTTTGTGGTTGCATCAATCCAGTGTGTGGGGGCCTTTTTTTGTTGCTTGATATTGTCATTGAAAAACTGCCATGAGGAGATGAAACCGGAGAGAGAATTTCAGCCGGAGTGAGAGGTGGTTATGTGTAACAAAGTCAAGTAGGAGATGGATGCCAATAACAGCATGTCTACGCATTAGAGTGTGTGTGGGTGTGTGGGAGAGAAAATGTCCAAATCAGCTACAATTATAGTCAGTTTCCCAACTGGTGGCAAAATGCATTTATCTTGGATTGATATGAAAGTTTAAAGCTTGCATTTGTGCATAAAAAAATAGTGATTAATGTTTGATACAGCTCAGGAAAAGCTGTGTGGTTTTATCATCCTCATCATCATCATTTGCCTTTATATCTACTTGAATTATGGATCTAATCATCTCCTTTGCTCATCAGCATCATCCTAACCAAACTGTTCGTTTAAATTTGTACTCATGGAGAAAGGCGAGGGAAGTATTTGGATATTAAACAAATCTGCCGTTAGCAAAGCAGATAAATGTGCGTAGGCTAACTGATGATTTTTACCCAATTTCTGCCTTAAAGATATTACACACATACAAGAGCTGAATAATGAGTTAGGAGTGTTGAGAAGAGGCTTCTCAGGATTTATGTGTGTGGCAGCACTGATTTGCTTCGGCCTCTAAAGTGGATTACGAAGCATAATAACACTAAACATGGGCAACAAGTTCCATAAAGGGACAGAAGTCGCCAATGGCCACCTTCTAATATTTACGGTGCAGCAGCAATGATCCATAAAGTATTCAAATGTTTTGTGTAACATGAAAATAGCCATGCTCGATTTACTGTAAGGTCAAGAAGACATGGAGAGGAACCTGTCCAATATTTATCAGCAACACAAGCTAAATGTCAGCACCAGCAGGGTAACGGTCCAGCTCCTCTCCTGTCGCCTGTTCATCAAACAGGCGTTGGCCTTTAGATTCACGGCCTGAACCTGGTTCAGCTGGACTGTGTAACTGTGGCATTTTTCCCTGCTGTGGTCAGGAAAAAAACCCCAAAACAAAACCAAACCTTACTGGTTTAGGACAATATTGGCAAGTCTGCCTGGTTTATTTCCTCCACTTGCACATAACTGTCAGTCATTGGAAAGGATTTTCAGTTGAAAACGTATAAAATTAATGAAGATTACCGACAGATTCTGAAGAAATAACAGTTCTGACTCGTCTATGCATTGTGTTGCAGAGATATCTGCAAAACATTTGAAAAACGTGATGCAATTTCTTATTATAATACATTTGATCTAGGGCTGCAGCTAACTATTATTTTCATTATCTGTTAATCTGCCAATTATTTTCACGAAATGTCAAAAAGTGTAAAAAAAAAAAAAAAAAGCTCATCTCAATTTCCCTGATCCCAGTGTGACGCCTTTAAATTGCTTCTTTTGTCCAAACAGCCTAAATATTAAAACTTCTCAAGTATTATTATAAATGGCATGGAAAAGCAGCAAATTATCACATTTAAGAGGCCAAACAGCTATTTTTTACTTTTCATATTTTAAAAAAAGACCAAAACGGTTAATGAATTATCAAAATAGTTGGCAATTATTCAATTATTGGTTGCAGCTCTAATCACCTTGTGGGTCCTTTTTATTTGGGCTTTGGGCCCAAATCCATTGAACAGCTAAGTGTTTCAGCTCTGTCTGTATAACAGCAATATCATTTGAACAAGTATGAAACATTCCACCGGGTGAAATCAGAAGAATCTTGAAAAAGTAAAAAAAAAAAACATTTTTTTTTATGGTGTAACAAACAACATCAAGAAAGAAAACAACAGGAACCAGCTGTTTCCTTTTAGCGGTGATATTGCTGAGTAGTCCTCTTAAGATAGCAATTACTGCTGAAATGTAAATGTCAGATAAAACAATACAATGCAGTAATTTAACGTCATGAACTAGAATGTAACAAATTAGGTGTTACATATGAAACTATAGCTAGCAGCCAATTAGCTTAGCCTAGCATAAAGACTGGACGAAACCGCTCTGTCCTACGGCCACCTACCAGCTGCTCTAAAGCTCTATTTTTAACAGCTTTTATCTTTTAACACTTACAAAAACTGAATCTGTTTTTTTTTTGCCAGGACCAGTTTCTGCTGGTTACCAGGCAACCGGTCCACATTGTCTCATCTAATTCCATGCAATAAAGCAAATAAGCCTACTTCCCAAAACATTTAAACATTGATCACCCTCAACTTGATTTCCAGCTCCATCTCCTTCTAATCTATCAGTGTTTCATCTGAAAACATCTTGTATTAACTCTCACTCACAGAGTCTTAATTTCCTGCTCGGCTCTGGTCAGACATCACGGATTTTACTGCAGAAAACTAGAAAGACAGATTAAGAGGAGCTTCCTTTGTGCTTCAGAGGCTGCAGCGAGCTCTGCCCTTCCATGCAGGAAATTTAACAAACCTGCACCCCTCCAGACGATGATGTAATCTCTTACGGTTCTGATCTGAACATCATAACCAAAGGCGGCGAGCCAGCAACATTATGTAAGAGTGGGCACACACACATACATACACATACAAAGGGAAGCAAGGAAGGTGTGTATGAACAGGCCAGTCATTTACAACCAAAGGGAGGACAGACAGACGCCGTGAGAGGAACTTGAAATGCACTCGGGGCCACTTTGCCGCTTTCATTAGCCACATTAAAGGTAAAAATAAAAATGTCACATGGGAGGTGCTCGCTCTCTAATCAAACC
The DNA here is from genome assembly GCA_029783665.1 of Naso thynnoides. Taxonomy (NCBI): domain Eukaryota; kingdom Metazoa; phylum Chordata; class Actinopteri; order Acanthuriformes; family Acanthuridae; genus Naso; species Naso thynnoides. The sequence continues at coordinate 3,332,215 of JAQLOL010000017.1, read as the reverse complement.
TTCAAACTAATGAAATCAGATAAAATTGTACCTCAGAGACGGCAGCTGATGTCTCGTTATCCGAGTCCCTGGCACAGTGCACTTCTACAGACATACAGATTAGAGAATATAGGATGCAATCAAGCAAAAAGATCAATCCATAACCACAAACACCACCAGCCCTCGTCCTAAGGATTATGAACCCTTGTTTATATTCATTATCCAGGTCGTATTTCTCTCAGCTCAATGTCATGAAAGATGCAGCAAAGAGACACAACAGTGGTGCAATCAAGAACATGGAGCGTTTGACATAATTAAGGCAGCTAATGTAGTCACAGCTAATCAGCCTGCTCTTCACGGCAAATCTGTGAATGTAGCACCTGATGCTAATGCATGACGTGAAGAGCTCAGTTCCCATTTCTTCACAAAATTAAGCTTGTTTTAGACAAATCATTTAGCTAAAAATGATGGCATAAGCAAGTGAGATATTAAATGCACTACTTAGCAGTATTTTCCCCATAATTTCAGTCTTTATGCTAAGCTAACTTTGGTTTTAGCTTCATACTGAGCAGCAACATATTTCCAAAAGTCTTCTCAATATGGTAATTTGATGCTATTATACTAGAGTTTAATAAACTGATATATGGTCAGTTTTTCTCCTTTTAAGAGATGATGTAAACTTGATTTTTAAAGCTAAGGTAGGCAATTTATTTTTGGTGTCATTGGGCAAAAATTCCATAAAAACCCTTCGGCAAATTGTAATTCAGGTGGTCTGAAAGAATATAAGACTTCTGAACCTCTTCTTGGCTCTTTATTCAGACAGTAACGGGACTTTTCAGCCATCATGGTTATTTTCAGGGAGCGTGTGTTCCTGCTCCACGCTAGCTTCTCAGACCGCTGTATGCATACCAGGCCTGTAGTTGGCAGTGTAATTTTGTACTGACATACCATAGGAGCTGCCAAATTTGTTTACCTCCTGTTGCTGCCAAGCCCTGAGCAGCCACTAATTAAAGAAATTCAGCCATAGTTTGACTTCTAAAATTATGCTACGAACACCTGAATTCTTCTCGATAGACTGTCGTCATAATCTGGGGTGTTTACTCAGAGTTTGGTGGTGACTACTGCAGAATACATTGACTTGTGCTGGCATTAGCATTAGCCTGGTCAACGCTTTCACAAGCTTTCCGTTTTGCCAGTTTACACAGCCTGAAAAAAGGTTGCAGTTTCAAAAGATCCCACTCCAGAACCCAGTTTCAAATATTTGTGGTTTCAGGGGCGCCTGCATATCATTAGCATATAAAAGGAAGGCCAAACCGCAACAAAAATTTACCATTTGATACAAAAAGTTATGCCATGTGAACGGCCTCTTAGTGACAGGTGATGTTGCCATGAGCTGTTTGGCTGCTGAAACAAGGGTCCAAAACTGGCGTCTGGCGACTTGACAAGCTGAGTTGCAGGCGACTCTGTCAGTCAGCTTGAGTCGAGCTGAGACAGAGCACTTTACATGGCTGCAACTTTCCCCAGCAACCATTTAAACTCATCAAGGGGAGAGTGAAGCGGAGTTGCTTCCTCAGAAGTCTCATGCTACAGCTAGTTTGATTCTTTTAGATGTTGCCTATCCTAGCTTTAATAATTGTAATGCTACAGTATATTTTGAGCCAGAAGTTTGTTGAGGTTTCACCATTTTTGTTTGTTTTTTGTTTTATTGTTTAAACATCAACTATGCTCTTCAATAAAGTTTGTAATGAGGGCAGTTTTTCTGACATACTTTCAGCCATTTTTCTTCTGCAGTCTTCACAACCAATTGGCTAACATATATGCTGATGCAGGGATTTATGTCATTTGCTAAAAATGGCCACTATGTGGGGACGGACCATAAGGCAATCTGGCTCCAAAGGACAATTCATAGCTCATCTAACTGGTTTCAATGAGCCTCAGTAGAAAGGGAAAGTCAAAGTTTTGTTACAAATACAATCAAAAAATAAAATCTGATGAATATGATTTGATGTTATACTTCAGATTGTGAGATGTGAACCTTATACATCCGGCTTGACTTGCTTACCAACAGTAAAATCCTCAGTCCTGGTCTGACCCTGACACTGGATGAGTCAGATAAAAAGTTCAGATTTTGCAGGAAATACACAATGCTTCACTGTGGGTTCATTATATAGAAACAGCTGGATTGTCCCATAAAGCGTCTGGGAGTTCTGACTATGTTGAAGAAAAAAAAGTTTCTACATCTGCTTCCTGAGTCAGAAACGTGTTGCTGTGCAGTGGAAGAGGCAGCGCTGGCAAACACCAACACAAGCTCCTTACATGACAGCTCTCGCCTTCTTGCCACCGCTGTAAATCTTCAGCTTCTTAACGGATGCTATAAGCTTGTGGTCACATTCCAGATGTTAGAGGCGCACACATATGATTACACCGACAAATAGGCCGTCCTCCAATCCCATCTATTTTGGTGCTCTGCTGTGGGTGGACTTGGTTGCGCAACATCACACCTGGAGCACAACAATCTGGGCGGCAGAGGTGGAACTGGGTGATAATAATAGCGGGATAATTTCACTGCCTCCATATAAAGTGGTGGTTAATGAATACACAGGGTTAATTGCTAACTTAAAACGTGGCCGCCCTCTTGCTCATTTATCCTCAGGGTCCTCAAACAGGTGCACCCACTTGGTCTACCGAACGTGCTCAGTAAAGCCTCTCATTGGACACCAGCTTGCGCGTAGCAGTGTGCCTCAGGAGAGGATGATGTAATGCCATTTTTAAAACATCACTGCCGAGGGACGCCCTGCTCTTCGGCTCCTTACGTCACATAAAGACTGTGACCCAGCAATATTACCAAGGCATAAACATGATGTCATCATTTCTGAGAGAAAGTGTCACAAAATCAGGCAGAATAATTACATGCAGTGTGCAAAACTTTAAGCCCCAACGGAAATAACAATAAAGCTAAAATCAGAAATTAGATCCCAATTAGTTTACCATTTCCTAACGCTGCAGCTAAAAATCACTTTGAAAAATGTATCTTTTCCAACACAAACCCTTCATTTAACACATCTGCACTCATAGAAGTTATGTGTGAGACGATCCATCAGTCTTATCAATTCTGAGATCAAGGATTTAAGATCATCACTGCAAAGTGAAAGCATTTTTCATCTTTAAAATCCAGCTTCTTTGGAGACTGCTTCTGTTAAATGGTCATATCATCTCATCTACCTCAGTATTGAGACTTTGTGATATCAGCTAAATAGTATTGCTGATTTAAAAAAAATCAATATGATATTGTCTTGTGATGCAACTTGGGATTCAAACCTCTGATATTAAAGTGAGAAAAACTGCAGAAGAAGTCAAAAAGCAGGAAACAGTGGATGTTGCTCAACTTTCCTGCTTTCTAGCAGCCAACAGGGCAAAAAGGCATCATACAACACAAACTGCATGTGTGGACAAAAGGCTCATTCATTTTTCCATCTTTAACTGTTTGCATCCTACATGACAACAGTTGATTCATCGGTGGCTCTACAGACAAGATGGCCTCGACAAGCAGCCTGTTGTTCCTTCACTTACGGCACTGCTGATTTTACTATGAGGCCACAATGAAAACAAATCCGTCACATCCACTCTGTATGGGCGTTGAGCCCTCCGATGCAGAGACACGCCTACAGCATTCCCTCACACAGCCGGGAGAGAAGCAGCAACGCGTTGGTTGGATGAAATCGACTCATTTAAAGCTGTTATTAGGTGTGCACATGATTTTTTTTTTTCCAAAATCTCTGCTTGCATCTTCATTTCTTTTGCACGCACTCCTTTCAGTGATGCTGTAGGATTTAAAGGATGCATTGCAGTCATTACATAGCGCATCCTTCATAAAGCCAGATTTAAAGGGTGCGCTCTGTACGGGCTTCATTATCATGCCTGAGCGGTGAGGTTGTATCTGATGGACACAAGCATCCATCTGCGCCAAGCGCGCCGCTCATCACCTCCTCCTGCTGCACCGACACGAAGCGCAGGCTTCATGTGTTGCAGCGCCGTCGACTAATCGCGCTCCCAGCAGGTCAGACACGGAGCCTCTGTGGAGGTAATCGCCGATAACAATCGAGGCGGCGGCGGCGGCGGCGGCGGGAGGGTCACGGAGCGGCTGCTCCGCACCTGAGCCTGAACAATGCATCCGCGCACGGAGCGCAGCCTCCGCCGCCTCCTTCATCGGCTGCTCATTAGGCAGAGATAAGCTCGTGATGGTGCGAGAACGCAACAGCAAATTGGCATTAATGCATGCACCATAAAACCAGACCGTGCACGCTCCACAGCCCACCAACCCGCCCACCCTTCTTCTCCATCAGCCCTGAAATGAAAATCCCTCTGAAGGCGCAAAATCACACAGAAAACGTCAAACTGCGTTTGCGATTGGTGAATAATCTCGATTATCTGAAGCAGATACACCGTTATTGTTTTTTTCTTTTTTTTCGAATCGCCCACAGATAGGTGAGAGGCCAGAGGAGAAAAAAAACCCCACCGCTATTGTGTCGCGCACAAGCGAGAAGCCATTGCAAGTAGGTTAAACCGCTCGGGCTGGCGCAGAAGGGAAGGACTTCAAAGGAGAAATACGCAAAAATGCGCAAATGTCAGCGGCTGACTGAGCGTACCTTTGCTCTCCTGTCCCTCGTCTTGAGTCTCCTCCGCGTTGGACTCCATGGCTGGCTTTGTCCCATCCATTATTTTAGCGGAATATAGTCTCCTTGTGGCACTTGTACCTTACAGTGTGTGGATGGTGGAGCCTCTCCTGATGACTTGATGCTCTCTCTCTCTCTCTCTCTCTCTCTCTCGTACACACCCTCCTCCCTCCCTGTCAAAGCTTCGCACCCTCTCTCTCTCTCTCTCTCTTTCTCTATGTATATTAACAATCCACTTTTAATACGCAACGGCGCTGTCAGATTGGATTAATTTGCGCCTCGATGATGCCAGAAATCGCCCTTTGGCCCCTAAAAGCACCCTTAGTTGTGTGGAAAAAGATGCTTTTGCTCTAATATACTTCTTAAATATCTCTCATTGTGATTTATGGTGCATCAGTGATTTTCTCTGACTCTGGTCTGCAACTTTTTTTTATCCTTTGCCTCAGTGAAGCAGAGGGAGATATGAGAGAAAAAAATGTGCAGGAGGTGTAAATATGCAAACTCATGGCTAACCATGCATGGATGATTACACACACACACACACACACACACACACACACACACACACACATGCAACCACACACTCGCCGCCCCCTCTCCATCTGGTGAGCTGAGAGTCAGGGAGGGAAGGACGGAGAAGAGGAGAGAAAGGAGGGAAATAAGAGAAAAAGAGGAAGATCTGGCGTGCAATAAGAAAATGTGCGAGCTGAAAGTCGGGGATGTGGTTTTTCGGATTTCTCTCTCTTGCGAGAATGCAAATCTGAGAACAAAATAATCACCTGCGGTCATAGTTTATTGAACACTTTTAGATATTTTAAGCATCAAAAGATGTGAGTTTGCTGATGTCTGAGGATGCTGCAGCAAGATCAAAAACTCATGTTTATTCCCAATTGGAATAAAGAAGGCACACACACACACACACACACACACACACACACACACTAATGTTTTTATGTGTTCTTATTACATATAGCTAACTCAACATGTTTTCCTTGTTTTATTGTGGAGAAACAGCTTCGCCTAAATTGATTCAAGCTGATTGGATCTCCTTTCACCAATCAGAGCTCCTTAACTGCTAAACAGCCATGTGCCTGGCTGTACTTAAGAGGCCACTCTTTGTTTGCCCACGAGGATGCTGATTGGCTGACTGCATTATCTCACAATCCAGTGACAAATCAAGCAAGGTGAGTCTTTGAATCCCCAAGAAATGGCTGGAATAAAAGTGGGTGTGGTGTGTTTATTCGGAGAGGAGGTATGTGTGAATGTGTGTTTGTGTGTGTGTGTGTAGGGGGGGTGCGCTTCCATCATTCACCCCATTTTCTAATAATACACACATCCTGAAACAATGGGACACCATCTGTCCTGAATCCTCTTAAATAAGGTTTAATTCAGGCCCACGTGGCCCCATTTCAGACAAAGCTCAGTCGGGAACAACCCCGCTTTTCCTCACACACACACACACACACACACACTGCAGACAGAGGTGACCCCGAACCAGCCGCTGCTGTTATCCTCCGACAAAACGTCAGACAGCTAACATGACATATATGACATTCAGAGGATCCATAAAGCCAGAGGGCTGAAATTAACACCCACTGCACGCCATATGCTGGCGAATCAAAGAGGGTCACACATCACACTGACTTTCTAACATTTGAGTGCCTCTGTGATATCGAGCCATGAGGAAACCTGATCCACTGCTGAATGAAGGACCAGGTTTAAAAGTCTGTCTCTGTGAAACATTACCGAAAACAGACTGAATGCACCTCTGTGGAGCCTCGTGTGAACAGACAAAACCATACAGTTGGCTGCTACCATGAAAAAAAAGTAGTTTTCTTTCATGTTATTATTAGCATGAGGGAAAGACCTAATAATGACTTTAACTGACAGTTAATCTGCCATTTTTTCTCAGTTAAGAGATTAATTGTCTGGCCTAGAAAATGTACAAAAATGTGACAAACAACCATAACAGTTTCTTAAAGTTTTAATTTTTATTTTGTGTCAGATTGCAAACATATTGGCAAATCCTCATGGTTAAGAAGCTTGAAACTGACAATATTTTGCTGCAACAATGGCTCAAATTAATTAATTTATCTAACTGACTAATTGGATATTTGTTCCAACTCTAATAAACATTTATTTCATAAGTCCTGTGAGGAAAATGAGCCTTTTTCCCCCCCTTTTTTTGGCATCATATGCTATTGGGACTAAATAAAGAAAAGCAGGAGTTTGAACACAAGAAACATAAAAAAGCTGAGATATTAGAATGTTTTTAGGTACTTTAGCATGCCAAAAAAATTATTTTAGTGCTCAGTTTTGGTTACTAGTACCCTCTGTACTTGTTTAGTTATAGAAAACAACGTGTGGTTTAGATTTGACCTTTTTTAACCAAGATATACACTAGTTTTATTATGATTTATTAAGTACAATTCAAAACAGAGGATGATCTTCTTTTTCATTACCTTTTAATTTTACAGTCATCTACACATCCTCACATAGAACCATAATGGTTTATGGTGCTGCTACTATAATTGAAGCCCATACAATTAGATTTCCTTGTGCATAAAGAAGAATAAGGCTGATATAAATGGCATAATTCCTTCTTACATTTCGTACAATGTGTAGATAGAAAATCCTGCCTTTGTAGTAATAATAATACACACTCACACACACACACACACACACACACACACACAAACACACAAATACACTCTAAACTGTCAGTTATTAGGCTTGAAGGGTGAGTTTCAAGTCCCACTTTTCTCCCAGAACCCCCATAATCCCTTGCTGGGTCACACAGATTAAAGACTTGTCCAGAAGATGAGATACAGTGCTCGCTGGCACTCCTTACCGTCACCCTGTCACACAAACAACACACACACAAACACACACAAACACACACAAACAGACATTATGTGGACTGTTTGGACTCAGGCCCAAAGCTTCAAACCTCATGATGCGTTCCAGAAGCGTCAGAGTGTCGAAAATCTCTGAGTTTCTACTTGGAAGAATGCAACAAAATGTCTCTTTTAAGTTAGAATTCCAAGTAGGACTTAACAACTCCGATTTCCCAGGATTCACTCACCGTCACATCGCACTGACACTGACATTATCTGTGTGTGAGAAGATATTGCAGAGGTCGCCTGCCCGTTTGACTAACAAATTATCTCTGGCAAATGCTGTGCAGCGTTATCAGCACAGGTTTTAATTGGAGTATATGAGAAAAGACACCTGCACAACACCAACATGCTGCACTTTCATTTAAAAAACCCAAATCTATCTGTCTTGTTTATTTGCATCTCCTCCTTGACTTGTTTCATCCATCTTTTCTTTTGTATCACCGTTCTTCTTTGAGAAGTACAAAAAGACCAGATCTCAAACAGTTAGTTAAAGTAATAGTCTACAACCATGCTCATGCTAATGTACTGATGCTAAGCAGGTATGTTTAGCATATTTACCATCTTAGCTTAGCATGTTAGCATG
>JAQLOL010000017.1:3299658-3312163 GCA_029783665.1 Naso thynnoides | reverse complement strand
CTGCTTTGCTGTTTGACCCTCAGAATTAAGGTGGCATCACGCACTTATGTTGTGTTGACGACTCCTCTGTTCTCCTTAAACAAGTAAATAAATTCCTTCAGCATAAGGCATCCAGGACTCTGGTACTTCTTCTTTTCCTTCTCCGGCATCACTCCACATTCCTCCCTAACACCTACCACAGCTTTAATTAAGCATATTTTGCAATATTGCTGTGATTCTTCTCTGCTGTTTTCAGACCAACAAGAAGAATAAAAGAGTGAGTCCAGACTGTAGTTTGTCCTTGGTTTGGTTTGTCCTGCTCGGCTTTTCATGCATGATCAACTAGTGTTATCAATGTCAACATCTATCTGTGCACCCATACTTGTGGAAATGTAAATGACTGTGAATAACCTTGGCTTTTAATGTCCTGTGCTGTTTTGAATGATGTTCCCACTTAATAATACTTTCAAAAGACAAAAAAGCCTGCATTGTGTTTTTAGATGGTATCCAGTGCCATCAAGGTTGAAATGGCACATTTCAGTTTAAGGGGTATTGATGATACAATCTGTCATGATTAAAATGAAATGATGTCATTAAAATAATGCAGAGCCTCTTCAATCAATTCCGTGTCTGCCACTGCACTGCAGCTCTAGGTGTGGTACTTTTATGTCTCCATTATCTATTTGAATAAAGATGATAAAGAAATATTTAAAAACATGCAACACCCTGCACTTCCTTCAACATGCATCCACATCAAATACACAACAGTGATTGTCTTCTGTGTCCCAACCTTGTCCATCCTGTTTAATCCATGGTGAGGGAGCGGATCACTCGCTCTTAATCCAATCAACATCAACTCTCACATGAGGAGCTGACGTGGGGAGGATGAGGAGAGGGTTTGAGCTGAACTGCAGTCAGGCAAGCTCACGTTCTACCTCGTTTTCAAGAGACAATTGCCTGGAAAAATCCCAAATGACTAGAACTGCATGTATGTTTACTCTAGCAGAGCATCATGTTCTATAAAATCATCATGCATTTGTCTAAAAAACATTTAATGCACTTTGAAAAACAGGCCTGAGAGCTTTAGTACTTTATTTGCTTAAAAAGTGGGAAAATTTACTCAACTCACAACAGAAAACTTAAAGCTTCAGTTTATTGGAAACATTAAAATTACTATGTTTGGAGTTTACAGGAGGAAGGGTGTGAAAGATTGTCATCTGCAATGTCACAAGTAATTGAAGTTGTCAAACAAATGTAATAGAGTAAAAAAAATACACTTGTACAAGTACCCCTAATGTGTACTAAAGTAGGGAAAGTACCCTCCACGTCTACTATGAAAGTAAATTACAGGACTGTGACATCTCATTTTACTTTTGTCTTCATCTTTAAAAGCTATTAACCCTCCCTGTCCTGCCCAGTCACACACGTAGTACACACACGTTTGTACTACTACCTTTGTTTGGCCTTTACATCGACCTCTATTCATTTGTACAGCCTAACCCAAACCCTTACCTCAATTCATACTTTAACCATAAACTCAAATCTTCACACTAAAATTTAACGCAAAAAAACCCCCAAAACACGTGGTGTCCAGGATTCTGTCCTCACAAAGATTGTCGGACCCCAGAAATCCAGGTTACGGACCCCACATATGTAGAAAAACAAAAACACACACGTTTGTACAGCTATAAGTGTAAGGACAGTTTATGACATAATGTGTTTCATAGCCCCTTACCCTAACCTAACCTCAACTATAAAAACTAAATGCCTAATCCCAACCGCTACCCTGACCCTGACACTTATCCTTACCCAAACCTAATTCTACTCCTAACTGTAAAACCAAGTCATGTCTTAACCTTCAGAAAGCCTAAAAGGCCTGTCAGGCTAAAATGTCCTTGCTGTCCAAAAAACGTCCTCACTTTCATGGTGTAAAACTTAAATGACAAAAAAATGGTTCTCACAAAGCAAGCTGTACAAGAACTCTCTCTCTCTCACACACACACACACACACACACACACACAGGGATCTCTTTGTTGTTATTAGTGGAGAAAATGACATTAATCAACAGAATTAACGGGCTAAAAACACAACGAGGTTCAGTTGCATCCACAGACAATAAATGCGTGCGTGCGTCGACTCCAATGATGCAACGTGAAATTGAACCACGTCCAAAAGCAAAGGTGATAAACATGAAAACGTTGCTGTTGCCCGAGGGATTAAGAGTGATCAGTTTCACTTTCCGTTTGAGCCTTTCAACTGATTGACAGACATGCAAATGAGAGGCGACGATCATCTCACGCAGCGAGACAAACGTCCCCGCAGCCGCAGGAGGACCGCATCCAAACATCAACCCCGCACAAAGAAACTAAAAGTGAGCCGACGTCTTGCACGAGTGTTGAAACGGAAGAAAACCCGATTTAAAAAAATGCAAAAACAGTCCACCTACCCATGTTATGTTCTCCCGCGGAAAGTGGCCCCGAGGCAGAGAAGTGGCTCCTGGATGCCGTCCACAGGTTGTTTGTTGGGGGGCAGCAAACAAACTGGACGTCCCGTTTGAGAATCGGCGGGGGTGGAGGGTGAAGGGTGACGTCATGGCTGCGGCTGGAACGAAATGGATCAGACTTCATTAATCCAAAACACACTCCAAGTGTCCTTATGGGCTCCACCAGCCTTACTAAATAAAGAGAAGACTGTAGCAAAGTTTTTTTTTTATTGTTAATCAAGCTACAGGACAGATTAACACTAGCATTTATTGATTTATTACAATTTTTCATTTCTCTCTCATTTACATGTGATATTCTTCATTCATTGGTGATATACATACGCTCATTTTAATGCAAACTTAAACTAGTACAGTGGGGCATCATATGTTTCCCCTAATTAGAATAAAGTGGGCTGTAAACATACAAAAAACTATAAATCCTCACATACAGTGATGAATTGGGTTGGGTCAGATAAGGCAAACCAGGTTATTTGTATGGCACATTTTAACAACAAGGCAATTCAAAGTGTTTTACACTGAGCATAAAGGGCATCAAAAGAAATAAAATTAAAAACTTAAAATGTAATCAGTTAAATAATAGGCAATTTATACTTATATTATTATTGTGGGTGAGCACCGTTTTGAAAATGATTCGACACAAAATTCTGTGTTCCTGAGCACAGTTCCTCTCACATCTTCCTGCTATTGAAAATGCGCCTTAAAGGTACTGTAAGTGATTTACACTTTATTAAAATAAATGTCAAGTAGCTCCACATTCTGACAGCCAACACTGATAATAGAGTTTGGTCAGTAATGTGGGTTTAAAAGTCTTTCCGATCAGCAGTAAACAGAAAATACATTTCTGGAATCCTCTCTCCTGACTGGACGAGTGGGAGCGGGATACCAGAAAATGTCTTTTCTGTGTACGGCAGAGCAGAGGAGCCACGTTGTTTATAAAACACTCGATATGTGATGCCTGTCTGAGTGTGGAGCTGTTTGACACTTGATAAAAATGTTATGGGAGAAAATTTTAAATACCACTTACAGCACCTTTAAATGTTCTGAAAATATATCTGAAAATTGTTGGCGATGTTAGCTAGCTAACTTTAGCCCTTTGACATTAGCTATGCTATGCTATGCTAACTGGAAAAGAAAGCCTTCCTCTTAATGTTTCTTGAGAGTTAAAGTTTCTTTTTGGCTTGTACGTGACAGTGGACAGAAATGTGAGTAAAAACCACCAGATCGGCCACAGGGAGGCGCACTTGTCCACAAAAAAGCCAACATGAGTTCATGGAGCAATGCTAATCCTGAATGAAGTTTCAGAATTTCTAATTACCGTATGTTATAAAGAAGAAGGAAAGCAGGAAAATTTAGAGATTATAGTAACTTTTTAAAGTGCTTTTTCCCAAATGCACACTAGTTTAATTACAGTTTTACTGTAATCCAATTACTTCATCTCAACTATTCTATTAAACAGAAGAGAGAAAATGAAGTGACCCTAGTAATTGTACTTTTTAAAAATGTAATCTGGCCTGATTACAGTGTTTTTGTAATCTAATTACTTAACTTAACTGAGTACATTTACCCAAGTACTTTACCAAGCACTCGATATGCTGAGGGATATATTGCACTTCTTACTCTACTATGTATATATTGTGGCAACCAAAGCAACCAATTGTTTTGTAGATACATTTTATTTTATCTGAAAACACAATGAGCTTATTAAAAACAATACATATTTAAAAATGACACCACTGGTTTTCAGCCTCAAATGTCTGTGCAGTTGCAGCTCCAACAAAGACCCCCCCCCCCAAAAAAAAAGAAAATTGTCAAATTTTAATAAGTAAAACACTGTGGTGGGATCAAAAGCAGCTGAAACCTTCCATCTATTAATTAAGTGTAAAAATGTTTAGTTCAAACACAATATTTTGGATGTAGAAATTCACTGCTTCATAGCTTTTATGTCATCGAGAACCAGATTACCATTTCAGGCTGAGGTAATTAAGACAGCACTGCTACCAAAGCAGGTTTTATCCACACATAGAACACTTTATTACAAACAGAAAGTATATTAAAATACAAAAGACACATCTCAGTTTTAAAAAAAAGGTGCAGGGTGTGAGCACCAGATAAAACAAAATCGCAGGAGACCCTCCTGAGAAACCACATGAACGGCTTTGAAAAGTCAGAATCAGAGAGAAACAGTTTAGACACAACAACAAATCACTCTGGGTGTGTGTTTAAAAGGGAAATATCAGAAGACGGCCATGTGGGAAGGCTTCTGAATCTGGTCAGAGGAGGGGGATGACAGTGTTTCTGTGGTTAAACTAAGTTGACAGGCATGAGAGGAGCTGCTGCGGCGGCATGTAACATCACCCAGCTGGAGGGTAAACAAAAACAGATTAGGTGGAAACAGGCGGGCACATGTTGTTTGAATATATTTACGTCAGGAGCAGCTTTACTGTAAATCTGACCTACTATTTTTTCCTCTGTGTCCTGAAATCAAGAGGCTAAAGGTGAAAAGACTGCAGTCTCTCACACAGAATGGTGCTGTATGTTTGATTTCTGAGAAAAACAACTTCTGTAAAAGTGTAAAAACACAACAAATCCATTATTATGTGGAGCAGCTGACAGGTCAGTGACATTCTCATCTGGCTAAGCAGAAGCTCAGCTAATTCACGCAACCTTTTTGTGCTTAAAATGCGTTCTAACCCAAACCAGCAGTGCTACATTAGCCGTGCCGACAGCCACCGTGTATTACATGACAAAGCTGCTGCCTGACCCGGAGATCGGAGCGAGGATGTCCTCCGGAGCAGCAGCTCTGCTCACCACTGTTACAGTTTCAGCGGGATAACGGGCCAGTACTTGGGATGTTTTAGGTCACAGTTTCTGTCGAAAGTCAGCTGCATTGCTGTCTCCATGGCCAGGATTTTGGCCGCGTCCTCACCGTACAGCTTCTTCATCTCTGCCCCGCGTCTCTCGCCAGGCCGCTCGGAGGGAGGAGCTGCACTGCTTCGCCAGGAGACGACGCGCAGGTCCTGGTCGGCCGGCACGTAGCTGTCCTGCTGCTCGGCCTCCATCTGCTGCTGTTTCTCTGTAAGAATAAACAGACTGTTTAGTAAACCTTTGATATCCTCGAGCAAACAACTCGAAGCAAACATAACTTAGTTTGATCTTCAAACTGATGATTGCAAGATACTGAAGTCACATATTTTCTTACTGAGCTCCTCTCTGTGCTTCTCTGTCTGGGCAAAGTACTCCCGAAGCTCCTCGCTGATCTCCATGCCGCTGACGTCGCACTCAATCTCGCTGTCCGAGCTGCTCTCCTCCTCAACTTCATCCTCCTCGTCTTTGCTGCCTCTCTCTCCTGTGTGCCAGTCTGCATAGCGCTGCTGGCTGCTGGCGTAGAGCTCATGGCAGTAGCCGGGGCCATAGGCAGCCTCTAAGGCCTTCCTGTAGGCACGCCTGTGTCTCTGGTGCCAGGCCATAGCCTGCTGGTAGTGCTGCCAGTAGCGGCTATACGCTGGGCTGGAAAACCAGGACATCACAGCGCTGACGTCCTCCTGCTAAAGAGAAAGATCAGGACAATTTTTTATTATTTAAAGTCTTACTATTGTTTCATTAAACAATCTACTGGTTTTAGATTCATTTTCACGTGCACTGAGATTGATACTATTACTTTTATTATCGATCCATCTGCCAATTATTTTCACAATTAATCGTTTATTCCATAAAATGTCATAAAATGTGAAAATGCTAGTCTCATTTTCCCAGAGCCCAATGTTACCTCTTCAAATAGCTTCTTTTGTCCAAACAACAGCCCCAAACACAGAGACTCCTCATTTATTATTATAAATTACAGATAAAAGCAGCAAATCCTCTCATAAAAGAGGCTAAACCTGCAATTCCTTTTTACTTTTTTATTTGAAAAACAACTGAATTGATCGATCGGTTACCAAAATAGTTGGAGATTAATTTTCCGATGATGGATAAGTCAATTAATTGACTAACTGTCGTAGCTCAGAGAACATCAACCTATTGATGTGTGATGCAAATCACTGTGAAATTTAAATACAGTTTTTGTTGACAAAATTCAGCATAACACCATAAATTCATGAGTCCTTTCAGGTATCAATAGTCAAGGTCTGCTGCTCTTCGAGGCTGCACTCCTAATTTGCCCATTTAAGATAATACCAGGAGTGTGTTGCCATTATATTAGGCCCAGTGCACCTTTGTTGTACCAGTAGTAACACTGATGCTAACTTACCATGACTGGAGATGCCTGCAGTTTACTAAGTGTTCCCTGTAACTCTGCTAACCATCAACAACCGGGCTAACCCTGAAAAATAAAGAGTTACTCATGACACAGCCAGCTAATGCAGGTGACATTAAACAACATTTGCTTCCGGTGAGATTAAATGTCACTTAAAAACACAACACAATGACGTTCAAAGGCACATGCTAGCACTTTGAAACAAAAATGGATGCGCACTCGATGTCCGTTTGTAACGTTAACGTGACACAAAACCTTACAAAATACGAACACACTGCATACATACGTTACATTTCATCATATAATGCTAATAAATTAGTATGAAGTGTATTTACGGGATGAACGTCTCTCATTAGGTCACATTATCAGTGCTGTCAACTTCTTCGGCGGCTCATGATGCTTCCTCAGAAAAAAATTCCCAGCATCCTTTGAGTCACAGCGACATAAACTGGCGAAGTGGCGCCACCCAGTGGACACTGTGAATGCAGCATGCAAAATATTCACTGAACAGTGTACCTGTAAAGTGACATTTCTGTGAGCAATTAGTCATTTAAAAACCACGACTTGATCTTTTTGAAGTTGAATTAAATGAAAGCTTGGTTAATTATGTTATATTTCCTTTCTTTTTTTTAACATATAGAGTCCTGCACGATACATTGTGATGTATTTTTTTCAGCCCTGTTCATTTAAATTTTGTTATAATTGCAACACGTCTCGTTCAAGCGTCCATTAAAGTTTATTTAGAATACAGTTAGCATGTGGTTTATGTACAAGTATTCTTCTGTGTGACCGATATATTTAAAAAAAGACGCCCTTATTTTATTGTGAAAGCAAACATGCTCATTTCCGTCGACAAACTCAGTTCACTGACATAAATTAATGTTCAAATCATTGTAATTCGACTTTTTTGGTGTTTTGCTTTTTTTTAAAACAATTAAACGTCAAGATAATGCTGTGTTCGCGGCCTAACCTACTCAAAGAAGAAATAGGGCACAGTTTCTGCTCTGAACAGGCTCAATTAATAAGCTAACATGATGACAAACTGATAATTATTTCTGGAGGACGACAGGTGTGTCCTCTTAATAATCCTTTAATCCTAAATAATAGACCACCAAAAGTTAACTCAATAGTGAGCAGTGAGACTTTCTGACTGTTCACAATAATTTTTATCATTATTATCAATTTGTGTAGTCAATAATAGGTGTACAGTTTGTAAAAACTGCAGTTGGAAAAGCTAGCTAATAAACTAGCTACATTTTTTATTCTTCCTCTTTTTTGTCACAGCTAACTTCTAAAGGCTTTAACTGTAACGTTAGGTAGTTCAAAGACGAACTTAGGTAGGAAAATAAAAATGAAAAATTAAACAAAGTTTTTTCTTTCTCTCAAATAAGCACACTTGTAGCTGAGCTAACATGCTAACGTATGGCTTTATTTAGGGGTGACCAACACAGGTGTGACCAACGATGGCTTCATTCCATTTAGTGTCACAGTAAGCCAGGTAAATAACTGAGCATGCGCGGTGCCAGAGCTCCGAAACAAGCTCACCTAAATTGAAGCAGCCATCATTAATGTCATTAATTTCACTGTTTTTCCTGCTCTGACAGCTCTAAATGTGCAACATGAAACCCGTCAGGTTATTAGGTGAACCTCATGGGTTGGTCCTCAAGATGTCTGCTGTGAAACCCATCTGTGCATTATAAAAATTGGAATTTTAAATATTTTAAGATATCGACTAACCTTAAGCTTTTTTTGCTAGCTCTCTGATATCTGGTGATGAAAGGCCCAACTTTCATAGCCTTACTTTTAGCTTTTAACTCCCTGTTCTGTTAGCATTACTTTTTTTCTCAGTTTAATTAGTTTATTTTTTCTTTGTGGTTTAATTGGAAGCTAACACGGATGTGTTGCTCACGCAGGAAAAGAAGAAACTTGTGGGAACTGTGCCTGGAGCATCAGGGACTCTGTCGTCGTTGACATGGATGAATTTGGCGTTATTTGGTAAGAGATCCAATCTGTTTGTCTGTGCATTTCTCTGTCGGTCCACGTTCTTGTTTTACTCCTCTGGCGTTTTTCATACCAGATTCATCCGAGAACTGCGGAGGCCCTGAAGTGTCAATCACAATCACAAAATGAAAACACAACTGCAAAAAGTAAAACACAACAACAAATCACAAAACACAATTGCAATTAGAAAACACAACTGCAAATGGAAAAAACACAACAACAACAAAAAACACAATCACAAAAAGGTAAAATTAGGGTTTGTTTTTTTAAATTAATTATTGAAAGCTAAATTATACACTTGCCAGGTCATGAATTGAATTCAGTATTTTTGTTGTGGTGTTTCATTCATTTATTGTTGTGTTTTTGTTTTGCAGTTTTGACTTTTCATTTTGCAGTTGTTTTTCCTTTTTGCTGATGTGTTTTTCCTTTTTGCTGATGTGTTTTTCGTTTTGTTGTGTCTTGCCTTTTTATGGTTGTAATTTCCTTTTTGCGGTTGTGTTTTTTCTTTTTGTCGTTGTGTTTTATCTTTGTGCAGTCGTGTTTTTTGTTTTAACTGTTGTGTTTTTCCCTTTTGCTGTTTTTATTTTTGTTTTGCAGTCGTGTTTTGCGATTTGTCGTTGTGTTTTACGTTTTGCAAGTGTGTTTTCATTTTGTGATTGTAATTGGCACTTCAGGGCCTCTAAAAAATTCACCAACCATCAAAATTCTCTCTCTGCACACGAAAGGCATGCTGCTGAAGCAGGCTGTAAATGTTCATTTACATTGTGTTGGCTGGGTTGGATTGTGATTTTTAAGTAAGGGGGTGTAAAGCAGAATAGTTTTCAGAGTGTTTGAGTGCTGTGAGACATGTTTGACTGCAGATCTGGGTCATGCTTTGGCTCGAGGCTTCAAAGCTTTCAGAGGAAATGCAAAAAGACAGATGTGCCTTTACAAAACACTTTTCCTCCTACAGTGTGTTGTTTGAATGCATGTGTTCACTCGATACAATATGTCTAAAAATAAAATCAGCATGCATGGATTTTCTGAATTATGTCATTTATGGCCGCCTTGAATGCTGTCTCAGGTTGCCGTGCAAGTTTGTCTGAAACAGTGCTTTTCATGTATACGTGCTAATACTGTTACCCAGTGCATTGTGGGTAATACATACTATGTATATCTGAACTTTCCAGGTATACAGTGACCACAAAGAATGTGGATGTCCTCTCTTCCTTCATTTCCTGCCAAACTAAAGGCATATGAAATAGCAGGGATCATGAAAGGTATGTTTTGCTGTCTTGATCACTGGACTGCGCCCTCTGCTGGTAGGCGTCTTATATGATGCTGTAATTCTAGGGAGTATGAGCCTTGCAAGCTACAGTATTCAGTCCCTACAGTGATGTGTGCCAAGGATGAATTTTCTTTGTATTATATTGTGTTTGTGTGTTTGCTGTCTGATAGTTATGCTCAAGACGTAACGTCTATGATCTGATGTTGCTTTGCCTGCTTTGCAAGCAAACTAGAGTACAAAACCACAACGCCCACAGCTGAGGTAAAAATTTTTTTAAAAAAAGGGTGGTTCTTGTTGAAGCTGTGGCTCCTGTTATCTGGCTTCCTTCCTGTATTTGTCAGAGTGGTCGGGTTTTTTTTTTTTTTTTTTTGCATAGGTCAATGACAGAGTCGAAGAAAACTGAATCCTTTCTCGGAATTCAACCCCTGCACAATTTAAATTTATTGTACATAATTAAATGAATATAGTTTTAAGCGTTGTATTTGTCGGTGGTAGCTGACCACAAAAGTACAGCCGTGAGAAGCACAGTCAGTGATGGACAACATGGTTTCACACATTATTTTGTTTTATTTGTCATGAATGTAACTGATCTAGTTTCATTATTCAGCTGTAGTATGAAACTCTTTGGGAAGCTACTCCGCTGTGGCTGGTGGCTACAGCTCGTGTTTTCTTTTGTTTGTTTTTTCCCTCTCTTTTAAGTCCAGTTTTAACTGAGATGAAATGGCTGCAGGGAAAGTTGCAGCAGAGTAAACCGGTCCATCTCAGCCTGAGCTCAGGCTGACGATGTGGTTTGCAGACCAGAGTCAGAGCGTAAGGCACGAATAGCTAATCAGCTCGTACTGACGCCACCTGTCGCTGAGAAGTGCAGCGTAGACCGACCAATCAGGACAGAGAGTACAGAGAGTGTCATTGATTGGGCAAATAAAACGGGAGCGATAGGATTTTTACCAATCCTGAATACAGAGGCATGATGGACCACGTCACTAACTAACAGCTGTCTATGAGTATTCTGACATTTTCCAAATAAAACGCAAAAATGTTGATATTTACCCCAAAGTTACCAACCACAGCTTTAAGTGAGAGCTGAGTGTTGGTCTGTGTCGTTGCTGGACCTGGTTTCATAACCTGTGAAGCTGTCTATTTATATCTTTCTGCGTCTCTGTGATATAGTTTCAGTTTTCTTGTTCCTTGTCCAGCTGAGAAACAAAGCGCTGGCCTAAGAAGGGCAAAGAAAAAAACAAGTATTCTCATCCTCCACAGGGTAGCCAGTGCTTTTAACAACCATGAATTTAAAGTTTTCAGTCTTTTAATAGCAGTACATTGGATAAATGTGCAAAAAAACATTTTTTTATTCTCTCAACCGGACACAAACATGAAGAGAGAGAAGTTTTAAAGGTTGAAAGAAAAAGTAATTTAGATACACACTTTACCACCGTAGAGATGAAGTATGAGTGTATTCTTTACAAAACTTTTCGGGAAAAGGAAAAAAAAAGATTTCACTCTTTAACAACACAGATTATCTCTACAGAGATCTGTTCAATAATGTTGTCAGACACTTAAAACGGCAAATTCAGCCAGTGAGTGACAAAAAAGCTGTTTTAATGAACAAACCAAAACAGGTAAAAAAATAGGGTCGGGTTTTCAAAATACCGGCATTCTCCTTTAAATCGCCTTCTGTTGTCACAAAAAATGTCCGGTATCACATTTTTACCAATCTGTCTCTGAATAGCAACCAATTTAAGTCATGGGCGTCATGAAGCAAGTTTTTGAGGCCTTGTTCAGACTGCCAGCCCAAATTGGATTTTTGGCATATCTAGATTGTATCTTGATTAGTTTCAGGAAGTTTGGACAGTAAAAAATCACATGAAATACGATTTTGGCAAATCAGATCCAAACCACATGACGAGGTGGTCTGAAATTGCAATTTAAATCTGATTTGTACAGATGCATCTTTAGTCCGAAGGCTCTCACAATGGTCTCACAATCGGTCTGTTCCATACCTGAGTTTGTCTGCAAAGTTCGGCACCGCTACTCGAAAGCACAAGTGTTTGGATGGCGAGATGATGTATCTACATTTTTCCAATCGTCGTACTTCCATTTTGTAAAGCTGCTCACCAGCGCACCTACTGATGCTGACATCGTAACGTGTACAAAGCAGTGATATCTTAACACAACAAATCCGATCTGATAATTGTAAATGTTGGGATTTTGTATTTAATATTTTGGCTATCAAAATTAATGAATGATTATCATAGATAATTATTAATTACATTAAACAATGAGACCTAATTTACATCAGATCGCTTCAGGAGCACCACCCTTAAAAAGGGAACTGATAGCCACTTTGTTGATTCAGTCTCATAGAAATACTTAACTGTCAATTTGGAGTTTGATCAATAATTAACTTAATAACTAAAATCAAATTACCATGTTAACAGCTAGTAAAGGTTGAAGGTTTTCGGAGTTCTTGTCAGTGAAGAGGTTGGCAACATTCATTCTTGT
>JAQLOL010000017.1:3254980-3275817 GCA_029783665.1 Naso thynnoides | reverse complement strand
CGCTGCGCCAAAACTTCTATGAAACAACTTGACTCTACACCTGCAAAAATAAGAAACACATACAGAATACATATGAAATTTAACGTTTTTAAATACCAGTACTGTGTACAGCAGGCAAAAGATACAAGAAAAGACTTAAATTACATTAAACTTAAGACGTTTTGATAGCAATTAAGATCTTTTGGAGAAACTTGCAAACATGTTTAAAATACACTTTGGCTGCCTTATAATTATCTAATAAAGTTATGAAAGGAAGGGAAAAGCACCAATATAAGTGACAAAACAAAATCAAAAAACGTGATGCTCACCATTTACCCAGCAGAATGTGACTTTCATATATAAATGAGTGTGTTACATTTAAACCTTTGCCAAGCAATCACATAATGTTGACCAAGCCTGCACCTGTCGGGTAAATCTCTCTGTATTTCACCATAACTGGACTTTTAAAATCTAGCGTTTGTGGCGTCTTTCCCATGCAGCCCATCAGTCTGTGTCTTATGTCAGTCAGTAATGACTGATTTGTCAGAGCTGCAGGCAGCGTCAAGTGAAGTGATGGAGTAGGCCGATGCCAAAGTAGGGGGCATAAATGCTAAAAGGGGACGTAAATATTTGAAGAAAAAAGGGAAAAAAATAGTTATGCTTCGTATAATTTATGGATGGACAGACCCTCTCTTTATTTTTGTCACAAGTACACAGTAGAATGTGAAATTTGTCCTCCACTTTTAACGCATCCTGGTTCATCCTTCCCTGGGTAACGCCAGGAGAAATGGGCAGCCGACAGACACCAGGGGACCATCTTCCCTGATCTCGTCATTGTCAGCTGATGACATGTCATCTAAGCTGATGACAGCTTAGATGGGGCATGATGGGAATTGAACCTGGGACCCTCTGGCTGTGAGGTGCTGGCGCTACCTCTGCACCACCGTACCCGTCCTACACTTTGGGTTGGTTGTTTAGGCCCGTCACGACCCAAACCGTTAGTACCCGATGAACTGGGTTTCTCTGTTTGTCAAATACTGGCAAGTTGACATTGAGACTCAGAAATAAAAATTTTTCTACGAAGCTGAACTTTAATAAAATATATAGAATTTTTATTTGCCATGTTCATCTAAATGCTAGCCAGCAAGAATGGTTTATTAAATGTCGGTGATGTCCTGGTATGGTCTGCGCCATCAATAACGATAGCTTGCTAGCTGGCATGTTAGCATCAAGCTAACTCACAGAAATCGACACATTTTTGGAAAGAATAAAGACCTGAGGTGCAGGATAACAGTGCAGCTGCCGGGCCGAATATAAAGCAGCACACAAATTCTACAGATTTACGGATGCTTTTTTTTCTTTTGCATTTACAGTCAATTCATAGGTGGTATTTTTACAGACATCTAGCAAATGGGGCCCTGGCTACAAACAGATGTTATGTAAGGGTGCCCGGCACTTTCTGCAATTACTCACTCACTGCCAGAGGAGGGAGTCAAAAGTTTTGCACAGCAGGTTTAATGCCGTAAAAATGAAAATATAAAAATTAAGCACTCTGAGGAAAAAAAAAAGACCGTGTGACATTTGACTTTGTGACGAGAGGAACAAAATTTGCATGAGATGGAACTGAAAGTGAACTCCACCAAACGTTCGATGTCTCAGGGGAACTTCAAACTCACTCACTTATCACTTTTTACGGCCCCTCCTGACATCCCACAGATATCTTTTTTGGTACAAAACTCAGACATCTGTAACACTTTTTCATATTAACATTCAACATGTGGTTGATTATTCATGAAGGCTAAGATTAAAATTTCAAGCTATCACTATGTTGGACATAACAGTTACGGAGCTGTTGAGAACATCACATGATCATAAAGCGCTCAAAAATACTATTAAAATTCGTTTAAAATTGCACCCATTCCATCAGCTTTGTGACCACACAGTTTTCCTAGAAGTATAGGAAGACTCAATCGTTCCAGACATCAGAAAAAATCTAAACAATCAAATTATGTAATGCAGGATTCTCTGTGGACGGCGACATATAGTACGCAGCTCATCTGCTGGTAGAGATTGTTTGATATGATCACCGTATGTGTCTTTCCTCTGAATTACATCATGTCGAAAAGTATTAACTGAAATGTTTGTTCACTTTTAGAGCTGATGGGATACCCCATTAACCAGCAAGTGCGCACAACTGGTGTAACACATGCATAGTAGTGATACTGACATTTTTTAAAATGTTGGTGGCTCAATACAATCAATGTTTTTCCTAATTTAGTAATAACTTCTCGGCCTTCACACCACAAAAAGACGTTTAGGACACAAAGGAAACCACTGAATGATAAACACGAGTGACACTGTGGTCTGTGGCAGTGGATAAAGGCATTCACACTATAACTGTTTTTTATAAGGATATAAGAAAAAGCACATTTAAAGTGAGAGAGGATGTGTTTTAAACAGGGAATTATGGAAACTTTTACTTTCCTTGTCCAAATTAATAATCTGAAAAACAGGAACACTGAGTAGGTGTACAATTAATAACACAAATGAGTAAGATCATCTGAATAAAATCTCTAATTTTTTCCATCGAACTCCCACAGGCTCGAAAAACAAGCAGCTGTTGTGGAAGAAATTAAATGAAAGTGCATTTTTAGCACCTGAAAAAGACATTATGCAAATTTTTGGGTTTGACGGATATCCGTGCTGAGTTTCACATGATTTAAAGACAAGTACATGAGGAATCTCTTACTTACTTTGAACACAACGGTATATTTGTATAAACTTTTAAACCAAACGGAGCCTCTTGATGGTTTCGAAAGATGACTGTCCTTTCAAGAACTGTATGACACGCACGCAGCACTTAAAAAGCTCATGGCCTCAACGAGGCCGCTGACTCTGATTAGAGATTATGGTTCCTCAAAAATTAAATAAGATGACTTCAGAGACAAAAAGTCTGATTTTACACATCACACACCTCCAGAGTGGGGAAATGTGCCACTAGAGAAATACTGAAATAGCATAAAAAAAACTCACTGTCAGCTTTTAAGGTGAGAAGCAGCGCTGCAAGGACGGGCACACACAGGATGGTCCAGCAGTGTTTGGGCCTCATGATGGGAACGCTGAGAGAACCTGTCGTCATCTTCCAGTCGCAGCTGATCCAAGTGGGAAATGTTCCTCCGAGTGCATTTTCATTGAGTTAAGAAAAAAAGTGAAGATCTGCAAATATATAGCAACACGCTGCTTCCTCTTTCTGCTCTGTTTGTTCCCCTCCTACCTCTGCCTCTTACCCCCTTTACAGTAAATCCCCCTTTGCAATAAAGAGAGTAAGAGGGGTGGAGGGGAGTGAAGATCGGTGGGTGGTCTTGCCTCTGCAAACGCTGCAGGTCCAACGCAACTAAACATCCCAGATTAGGGGGTTCACACGGGTGCTGACCCCGCTTAAATCCACCTATGACCTCATGTTTAAGACAATTTCTGTCTCAATCGCTGAACTTCTCTTTTCTTTTCCGAGTCTTGTTCAATCTTTGCACCTTGACTTCAGCTTCATCATCTCTTGGCAGCGTCTGTGGTTCACCCTCTTCAGGCTGACTTCCTCTTCCCTCTCCTTTACTTTCATCTTTACCTTCTGCGTCTCCTGCAAGCTTGTGCACAGCAGTGTGTGTGTGTGTGTGTGTACGTGCATTTGAGTGTGTTTGTGGTAGCTATCAGGCAGCACCATCAGCCTGCGGACTTCTTATCTGTCAATGAGTGAGCCTCATTCAGATTGAAAGCACATCAAGTCCTGCTTGTTTGTGATGTATTAGGAGGTAATTTCCCAGTGAAAACAGTTGCATAATGTCAGTTGTAGCGGAGAGGGAGCTTTCTAAAGCCTGAAAAAACAACAATAATGATGTATGCTTTTAAGAGGTAGGCCCACAGTTGAACTGTACTGTGGGAAATGTAGGATTCAGGGATTTGAGGGTTTTTTTTAAAACTAAAAGTCAGGAAATCTGCGGGCCTTCTGCTTCAGTTGCAACTGTTTTTAATTTATGTCTCATTGGCTCATACTTGTTTCTCATTAAAACTCTAAAAATTTGACAGTAAAAAAATGCTGCATTCAAAATACAATACAAGCTTTTTTTGTATTTTGATGTGAAACCTTTATTCTGTAGGAGCAGCTGGAAAACAAGTATTCAAATTATTACTTAAATAGGCCTACAGCCAAAGAGAAAGTCATTTTAACCCCTGGATATATATACTGAAGCTTTCAAACTAACTAGTGCCGCCCAGCCTGACTTTTATTTGTAACACAGTGTAATTTGTGAGAAGAAGAAAATCCACAATACTCAAGTCAAGTACAAGTAGGCCTTGGTCTACTCAAATCTGTACTGATTAAGTCCTCCGTGATGTTGACCTATTCGGTTATTTTCCATCACTAGAATACTCGCCTGTTGTTGAATATCTCAGTGGAGATGATAAAAACGTAAAATGCCGATAAAAACTTCGTATTTGTTTTTTCATATTCGAACAGTAAGAGAATTGTGTTAAGCTGAGAAGAAAATCGGTGTTTGTAGGTTAATATTTCTGGAACAACAGCACAGATATGTGGCGTTCAGGATAAATGCAAGAGGCCGTGTAGTAACGGCTGCGTAAGTGCACTTTCTTTTACGTAATGACGTACGCCAATACGTCTTCGACGAGCCGAAAATGGCGGAATACCTGGCATCCATTTTCGGCACAGAAAAAGACAAGTAAGTTTTATTTAGTGTTCATGGTATTAAGCGCTTGAATGGCGCCTTTTCTACAAAGTTTCCTTGTAGCGGTTCTTCTTAAGCGCTGGGAGCTCTCAGTTTGTTGCCGCAGCTCTGCTCAATGTGCTGGTCATGCTTACATTAGCAACAGGAAGCTAACGCCAAGCTAACGCATTGAATGAAACATTAGCTAACCTGCAGCTATTGTGTGCTGTTGATTTGCGATAAAATTTGCGGTTTTGCCAAAATGTTTGCTTGTTTTCTGGTAAACTAATAAACATTAGGTGGGTAGTTTATATAATAATAAATATTTAGGTGACTTTACTTACAGTTTGTTTAAATAATGAGCTTGCTAACAGAGTAACGGTAACTGCCTTGCTCTGGCGGGTTGATAAACGTTACGTTAGCGTTAGCTAACTTCACGTTTCACCGGTCGAGTGCAAAAAAAAAGTCGTTTTATACATGAAGAAATAAACTGTAATTTACAAGTAAAACATCGTGATGTGTTATCACTCATCTATCGAAATAATATGTCATTCAGAGTAACGGTAATGTTAAATGTGTGGTGAAGTACGAAGGGTGGTCTCCGAAATAGCAAAACATCAAGGTAACGTCTAAGTTAATTAACATCAACGTTGCCTTTATTCAATTTATCCAAGTAAGTGGAGATTGCATAAAATCTTTCACTTACCTGATGTTTAACAGTTTACTAGGTCAATGATTTCTGTTACTTAATAATCAATAGTGAGGCAACTAGCGGTAAGTTAACTATCACGCTATCTAGTCATAAATCCTGATAACGGTGTATTAATAAATTGTCCACTACTAATGCTTAAACTATTTCCGTGGATGGATAGAGATATTTCAGTGATTAATATAGTGATTATCTTTGTGTTTCTCGGAAAAACAACCCATAAAAGTGGCAGAATCAGCAGTGAGTTCATTCACAGTGTGCCATGTGTGTGTTTTTCCTCTGTGCCATGGAGCTCCATCATTCCTCCAAAAACAAAACTTCACTGAGCAACACTTTTGCCCGAGCCACTGTGACTTTTCTTTGTGAGGAGCACAAGAACTAAGTTGTTGTTTTTTTTGTATAATTCCCAATAACAGTCTCTGGTAGCATAAATAATTATTAGTCATTGTAAATACTTGTGTTTCTGCAGAACTTTCGCCTCTGCTTTTTGGAAACACTGCTGTGCACAGTTGTTTAAAGTTGCTGTAGGTGATTAACACCTTGTTAAAATAAGTGTTTAATAACTCTGCATCCTGACAGCCATCACTGTACAGAGTTTGGTCCATAGTGTGGGTCTCCCAGTCTCTCTCTTATGCAGTAAACAGAAACTAAATAACATTTTTGAAATCCTCTCGTCTGATTGGACGGGAGTGGAAGCGGGATACCAGAAATGTCTTTTCTGTATACTGCAGATCAGAGGACTTGTCACTGACAATCACTCTTTGTCTATCTGAATGTAGAGCTATTAAACACAAGACATTTGGAGGATAGAATGTAAATACCACCAGCAGCACCTTTAAGGAAACTCCTTGATAATGCCTCCGTGTATTTTTGAACTGTTAGGAGCAAATGAACTCGGTTATGATCGACCAGCAGTTAAAGTATTTAACTGACCGATAAAGTCGTGTTTTTTGTCCTCTCACTGATTGATGACATAAGTCTGTCAGCTTTATCCAGTATTAAATCAGCTGAAACAGAAGCAAACTATGAATGATGACACTGTGTCTTCTTTTCCAGGGTCAACTGTTCTTTCTATTTTAAAATCGGAGCTTGCAGACATGGAGATCGCTGCTCGAGATTGCACAACAAACCAACTTTCAGCCAGGTAAAGTTTTTCTCTGAGAACAATGCTGCAGTGTGTGAGCTTGGAATATAAATGTTAATGCTCAATATATAGCAGGTACATGCCCTTGATTGATGGACAAAATGCTTTATAGTTAGCCTCGAAATCACCAACTTGCACTGTGATAAGGGCAGAGCTGCCATTCAAGGTGCAGGTCTGCCCAGCAGGAGCAATTTGGGGTTCAGTGTCTTGCTCAAAGACACATTAACATTAGAGGTGGGATCAGGCCGAGATTCTCAGCCCAATATCCTTCTGAACCCGAGTTGGTTCTGACCGAACCGACCGACGACCAACCGTCATTTCCAAAACTCTGACTGACCCGACTGTCAGCCCGACTTATGTAAGCAGAAGAGCAACATACAGCAACAGATAATACTGCCATGCTTGCCATAAACTCAAAAAACGAGTCGTTTTCTGACATGGAAAAATATGCAACCTTAACGTTAAATTCCTCACACACACACAGCCCCACACAAGCTCATGGCAGATGTGAGATTTCTGGCAGTTCAGCCAACCAATCACGTCTCTAAAAAGGCTGTGGTGCGTTCAGGTGCCGTCAGATGAATCAGAAAAACCGAATCCCAGCTCTGAACGGATAAAAAGAGGGAAAAAACCACATGGAAAGTAGGTCACTGAATCCAAACCGGTTCCGACCGTCACTTCTAAAATACTAGCCCAAACCGTCGGCACCGTCGGCCATTGGTTGGGTATCCCACCTCTAATTAATGTGGACAGGAGCAAGGGATTAAACTACCAACCCTGAAAAGAAGAAAGAAGATGCTGCTGCTGCTTCATGTCCTCTGTTTCATCAAGGCACAAACCCTTATCACAAATCATAAAGCTGCTTTAACCAGTGGATATTTTATAAATACTCTATAACTTATAAAGCTGATAAACTTGTGAAATGTATCATTTTAGGGCTGCGTGATTTTAAAGAAATGTCTAATTACGATTATTTGGACCACTCTTGAGATTGTGATACAATTTGTGATATTAGTGGAGATGATATTTTTTCGTCATTATTCTGATTTTTATTTAAAAAATGTTAAAAAAAGGTTAAGTTGTGATTTTTGCAGGAATCTGCACCAAACAGAGATGTTTTCTTCAGCCTGTAGAATATGATGTGTAGGTCAGGACAACTGTGCAGCACATAATTTGAATTAAAATGTATTTTGACACACACATTTCTCCTTGAAAAAATATTGCACCCCTGTGATTTAAAAATTGCAGCAGTCCATATGGCAATTTCGATGAAATTTCAATCAATTGTGCAGTCCTAATATTTATCTAATACATGGATGGGAACCTTTTTTCCATTAAGAGCCCTCTCAGTTCTTGGAACATCCTTAGCTGTATAATAAACACAACTGAGCACATTAACAGAGTAACCTCCATGCGATGGCTTTAACTTCTGCTCTGTGGCGTCTGATGCCAGATGGTGTTGATGAATTCTCTGAGACGAACAAAACTTTTAGAGCTGTTTAACTTTGTCTGGTGCTGGCAGCTCTGCATCGGCAACGAGACACTCCTTTTTCCACTGAAATGAATTTTGGATGAGGTTTCAGCTTCTTAGCCATTAGCCTGCTCACCGCAAAACTGCCTGCGTAATGTTTGTCTGATAGAATGCAGTGTTATTGAGCACGCAAACTCCATAACTCTATTCAAGTGCATTTGTGTCTGCATCTCTGTGATATTTGGCCTTTTGTGTCCAGTCAAGTCAGTTGAAGAACAATGGCTGGACTGTTTCCCCAGCAGCAAAATGATGATAATTTGTCCATTTCTCTTGGAAAGCGAGACACTTAAGCCACATTCAGACCAAATCAGGTGATTCGGCGAAACGCTGCAAGGGTTGTCAGGGTGGGAGTGTCACTTAACATAACATGAACCATTGTGCAACGGCAAGTTGTGTTCTCTATTCCTCCCCCAATCCAAGGGTGGTGGTCAGTCGCTGAAAGACGGCCCCTTTACATGATTGGGCGTGATGCCGGATGCAGCTGTCATTTTTTAACAAACTTAAGTTGGAACGGATTTAAAGTGACCCGAAATTCATTTGGATAAACTTCACCCCCACCTCATGGTCCGCTTGCTCCCCTTGAGTTTTTCTTATTTTATTAACTTCACAGCCTGCAGCTGTATCGTTCAGAGTGAGAATCAAAGTATGACAGTGAACAGCATAAGATGAGTCCGCTACGTTAGTAGGCTAATAATGTCACGTCGTCACTCCGATTGTGCCACTTTGTGAAATAAATGTGTAGAAGGAATAAGATACTGTCGGGTGACGTTTTCTAAGAAAATTCGTATGACTGTTACCTCAGCGTGTTTCGTGTGTGTGTGTGTGTGTGTGGGGGGGGATGGGAATGAAACAGAAAGTAAACTTGTGTGACAGTGATGACCTTTACAGGCTCATCTTACCCACTAACGTTACCGTGTGAGTTTTAGGCTCATTCAGTGCTTCTCTTATCGTCATTACTTGTAAAAATTGGCTCATGTAAAGTTCTGTCGCTGCTGTTTCACACGCTCACTATCAGAGTGCACCTGCCGATGTGACCGCAGAGAGACCTGGAAAAGAAGTGGCGTCTTTTAAATCACGATGTGACGATGTTCGGCTCCGCGGACGATGCGCTCGTAGACTGCAGCTCAACTTTTCAACCTATGTTCGAATGAATATCCAAATTTCAGATTTAAAAATGTCAGCCCTAATGCCGGATCACCTGATTCAGTCTGAATGCAGCCTTAGTCTCTTATTTTCTGGACATGTCATCCATTACATGAGGCCGCTACAGTATTTTTGTCATTTTCTTTTATCTCAGGTCGAGTCAAATAATCTTGCCAACCGTTTATGTAATTTCTCGGACTTGGCTTGTTTTGTGTTCACGTTCTCTGTGGATGCACTAAAAGTTTGATTTAGTTTTTAAATATTAACTTTATATCTACATTCTGCACATAAACAAGTTCTGCTGAGATAATTACTAACTTGTGATTATTTTGGTCAGTGTGCCAGGAATTACTTCTGTTTTCCTCTTTGCTGGTGGTTGATGCTGGTTTACTGAGGTTTTTTCTGAAAGACAGCGATCTTATGCACACAGACAGAAACAGTGCAGCTCACAAGTGCTGACGTGCTGCAACCCAGACTGGTTTACAGGCCAATATAACTTAACTTTGGCTTCAGGAGGAGATGGAGGAATGATACGGTTGAGCTTAACCCAAGATGAACTATACCAGCCGTGTCATAACCGCTGCTTTCTCTTCAGTGCCAGAGACTCTTGTACCAGCATGCCAACATAACAGCAGCACAACAAATCCCATCTGTCCACATATTTCTGTTCTTTCCCTTGCAGACCATCTTGATCCAAAACATCTACCGAAATCCCCAGAACAGTGCACAGACAGCCGACGCTTCTCGCTGTAAGTTTATTTTGTCAGCGGCCTCCTAAAAGTGTCGCCCCCCCAGATACCACCAGATGAAGGTACTGCTTCAGCCCTGCGAGCTGGAGCACGGCTGGGACCCCGTTCTATCAAGTATCCCAACCAAACATTTAGTCATTGATCGGTTATCGTCTAACATCAACAAGAAGCGCCTGCCTCTGATGCTGCCATTGTGGGTTTTGCAACCTCGTGTAGCCGAGCTGTTACATGACCCACAGTGCAGTCTGCACTTGTCCCGATAATGACGCCAAAACACAAACAAAACAAAACATAGGTACAAACTGTGCTGATTGTGCTAGAACACTTAGAACTGTGTGCTGCAGGTGTGCACGGTAGATACAGTGAGCCCAGTCTAGTAGGCTAAAGCAGTACCTCTCATACAGGTAAGTGTGTTAATGGGCAAATGGTTCCGTAGAATCGACTTGTCTGTTTTGCTGTTGAAACTGTTTTTCAGTCACGTACCCAGTAAATATGAGAGCGTTGCTTTCACTCTGCCATTGATAAAAGAGAGATAAAAACTGTTTTTCCACCATCACAAATGACTGTTGATCTGGTTTAAAGTCCTTCATTAGCACCCTTACCCAGACAAGAGGCTTGATTTAAAACGACTTTTGACCTCGATTTGTTTTTGAAATGTAATGGGTGTGTGTGTGAAATTTGGACTGTTTGGAGGACAGTTAAAATTTAGTCTAGTTTTTGTTTTGTTTTTTTTTTTGCCTTGAATAACCTCGGATGTTTTGTGCAAATGCAGTTTCCTGCCGGTGCCACAATTCAGCACAATTGGAAGTTTTGGGTTAATTGAGGTCATTCAGTGTCTAATTACAGAGAGGAGCAACTCTGAGGAAAAAAAAAATGTTTTCATTGTGACTGAGTAGGTTAGTAAACAACATCTGAGTTTTGACACAATGAGCGATACTTGAACTTATGTGCCTGTATTGAAAAAAAACATGACCTCTGGATTATCATGTGCCCAGATTGTCTTGTTTTTCACTTACAATACATTTGATTGACCTACTTTCTGTATATCACAACTAACTCAAGCTGAAACAACGCAATATGTTCATGCAATTGTCTCAAATAGAAATTGGTAATTTAAAAAAGTTTCTTTAAAAGATCGGGGAAAGGGAGCAAATACCTCAAAACATAAATCTCTCAGATAATCTACAAAAAAAACCTGAAACAACACGGTGTGCAGGCACACAGTTTGCCATTTCTAAGATCCTGAACGCAGCTTTTTCATCACATAAATAACTGGAGCTCATGAGTTGTAATAACTAAAGATTTACTGACAGCAAACTTTCTAATCACATTTTTTTTCCTTCCCCAGCTCTTTATTTTGGTTGCTTTATGTCACAGAAGTTTACGTTTTGTATTTCAGACCATTTCCCTCTTGAACATTTACCTTCATAACCTTCAAAACTCTGCCCAGTCTGCTGATGGTTTACACTGTAAGTTCTCCCTTCATCTGCAGGACCCTCCAGCACTGACTGCACTCAGTTTACTGCATCACACCTCCCCACACAAATCTGGCTTAGCGTAGCAACACGTGCTCTAGAGACGTCTAATGCATCACATCATTTCCTGGAGATAGAGTAACAGGCCACATGCTGTTTTGCATGTTTTCCTGGCCGAACTCAAACTAGCTGAATCAACGTCATGCAATAATGTGCACAATTTTGTTATCAGAACCTTCATTTTGGCTGATGTGAAACAGATGTGACAGCTATAATTAACATACTTTTTTCTGTGTTTTCTGCTTAACACTAAACATTGTTACATTGAGTACACATTTTCTGCTTCTGGTTCATTGAAGCAGGTATCTACTAGTGCTGTTTCCAACTTTGGAAGTTCTCCTTAATGTGCTAACCAGGAGTTTTCATGGAGTAGTTGAAGAGCTGACTGAAAAAATATGTTCTGTGTTGTCGTTTCATGGCTTCCTGCATATTATCTCCTTACTGTTACGCCAACAGTTTTGTTAAAAAATGTCAAACTTTGGCAAAAAATTTCAAAGTAAACCCTCAGTAACCAGGAGAAGTCTAAAAGGGGCCAGCTCTAGTTTTCACCTCGCTTCTCTGAAATATGTTCAAGTGCCAGTTTAGCTGAAAAGGCATCGGATTGAAAAGATTGTTTTAGCAACAAAATACAGAATCTTTTACCTTTTGATCTATGTTTACAGGTGTAACTGTTAAAGCAAAACTGTGTCATGTTATGTTTCGAAAGTTAAATTAGTTTGATTAAAGCTAAAGGTGATACACAGTCCATTTTTGCCATCAGTGTACATCTGCCTTTGCCTTGACCGTGCCCTTGTTGACATTTTGTAGGCGCTGTCAGCGATGTTGAAATGCAGGAGCACTATGACGAGTTCTTTGAGGTGAGTGACCTTCGGTGACACCACACCTCTGTTTTCTGTCTTCTGTATTTGCCATATGTGTCTAGTCTGTCGTGCCGAAGCACAAGCCATTTAGGAACTAATATTTGCACAGCAGGACAAATCGACGGATGAACAGTGACCACATTTACTGGGCACATGGAAAATGATGAGTATCATAGATTGAAAGAAAAATAAGCCATTTTCTACTAGGGGTGTGCAAAATCACAAAATCTGGATTTTATAAAGATTGTTTACATCATACGTCAGTGCACATTCTATCTTTTGCAATTCTAGGCTCAGACATGTAATGCAGTTTTCTTTTGAACCAAATCACACAATTTGTTACCCTGTTCCTCCCCTAGATACATGCTGATAAACCAATCACAGCAAACCAAGCGTCTTCTTCCCTCCCCTCCGATGATGTAACGTCAGTCTTGTAAACCAAGACGAAAACAACATAACGAGTCAGACTTAATCTGCTTATATTATACAGTTTTTAAGTGGGGGGGTGGGGGGGACTTGCTATTTTCTGTCATTAAATATGGCTGATATAACCATTTTCACTGCAGTGTCTGTTGAGCTCCTAGACGGGCAGGAAACTAGTTACATGTAACAGAGTTAAATAATTTAATTACAAAATAAATGTAACTGCAATCAGCTAGAGTTACTGAGATAAAATGTGTAATTAATTAACAGCTACTTAAAAAAATCTTAGGCTATACATTGGATAATATTCATTCTGTTGCTTTGCATGTTTTTCATGTGCACTATACCTTCTTTCGCCATTTTCAAGGCCTTTTAGTAAAGTTTGAAGCTACTCTGATGCTTTTGATTGCTTCTCTTGTTTGAATTAGCGGCGCTTCACGTCTGCCAATTAGATCAGTTCACATTGCTGCTCAAAACTAAACAACCTGTCTGAGAGTTGCCACCACGTCTGCGGATAAAAATGCATTTTAGTGCTGGAAATATAAAAAACGTTTTATTCAGAGATCAAAAAAGGGCTCGAACGTAACAGTGCAAAATATGTGTACAGATCATCCACGGGCCTGTCGCACAGCCACAGTTGAATCAGAACTTGCTGTTTCTTCTGTCATTAACTACGGCTAATATAATCATTTCTGCTCTGTATTAGATGTTGAAGGCCAAGAAACGTTGGAAGACTTGTTGTTTTCTATAAAGTCATGTTGTGCGGCTGCGAGTGTTCACACACACAGCACTGTTTCGACCGCCATGTCAGATTCAATGTCTGTACAGCAGGCCGTCAGTAACGTCTGGAGAATGTCGACACTGGTTGGCTGTCGCAGCACGCTGCACGTGAATTTGCCTGAACAGTTCAATATTTTCAATTTGAATTTGTTTACAAAATACATTTACTGTACATGTAATTCTTAGAATTTAATAATTCATAAATCCAAACAAAATCACCTTGAGGAGCTTACAAGGAACAAACATAAACCTATAATATGTTTGTAAACAAAACTGCAGGCCCTGTATTTGCTTTAACTTGTAAACTAATATGAGAAACTAAAGACTCGTGATAAAATCGAGAGAGTGATCCTGCCATGAAAAAAGTCAGGATATGATACTTTTGCTGTATCACTCAGCCTTGTTTTCTACATTTTACTTAGTCGTGTCCTTGATAATAGGTCCTGATTATGAGGCTGTCATCACACTAGATGATAATCTGTGGACTGAAATTTGAAGTGCTACATGTTCATGTGAAGATAAGAGTGCAGAGGTTTGGTAACATTTCTCAGCTGCTTTTGAGTTTAAAAGGAATGTGGAAACATAACCACAAACCATTACATTATGAAAGTCTTTGTTCTTTTAAAGGAGTCGGCTGAACTGTCAAAATAACCTCACATGACCGTAACACTTAGTAATACATGTTTGAGTAATACATGATTGAGTAATACATGTTTGAGTAGTTAGAACCACAGAAGAATTATGCGGTGTCCGGATGAACAGAAGCTGGTTAGCTGAGGAGTTGGAGTGCTCGGCAGTTTCCTTGTTCACAGCACGTCTTAGTTTCATGTAAAATGAAGTAGTAAGAGACGACCGACTGACTGACTTTATTTTACTGACTCACTTTATTTGTCCCAGTGGGAAATTTGTCTTGGACTTCCCAGTGTCTGCAGTATGAAACAGTATAAACAGTAACAACAATACATTCATCCCAGACACAGTAAATATTAATTTAAAAAACAATAAGATTCGTCCAACAATTGGAGCAATGGCACATTCCCATTTCATCATCATAAGATGAAATCCCTCATAGAATTAGGCTTATATTAAAGTAGCAGTATGTAGGATTGTGGTCAAAACCGTTGCTGCAGTCAAATTCAAAACACTGCAGTGTGTTGTTTCCCCTCCCAGCTCACTTAACTGGCTACCCGGAGGCTGAAATGCCACTGATGCTTTGATTGGGAGAGAGCAGTGGGTGACACAACACGCCAAAGTTAGTCAGTTAGATCAGTATTTCAAATTAACATGATTCCTTAGTCTCTGGTGACATATGGAATGATGTTATGATTACTTGCTGTACATTTCTTACACACTGTTCCTTTAAAAATACCGTTAGAGGATAAAATAGAAATAGAATCATGGTGTATGCTCATTCTGCTCTAGGTGAGTTTTCAAATCAGTTGTATCTGCTTAGGGGGACTTTTTGTCGTCTCTGTGACTGAGGGAGTCGGGGTGGAGAACATGAGATGGATCTGACATGAGAGAATCTTCGTCGCTGTATTAGCGAGTCTGTTGAATTTGGTCTGTAACTGGACTGTAAGGTTACCAAACTGAGCAGAGATCCCACAGCGCAGGAGGCTTTCCACTGCAGCATGATTAAAAAAAAAAGAAGCTGCGTTTTCTGGGTCACGCCAAAGGTTCTGAGTCCTCTCAAGAAGTGCGACCTCTGCTCTGCCGTGGAGCAGATAAGTTCTACATGGGTCGTCAACATCACGTTGTAATCTATGTGGATGCCCAGGTACGAATAAAAGACACGAAAATGCGAATTGTTAGATGCAAAATGTTCGGATCCAAACTCTTCACACTGGCAGCAACACGAATTTGCGACAGAAACACGAGAATATGAATTTGCGAAAGAGTTTTGGCAGCTTATTCCACGAAGGGAAAAGTGGGCTCACATGTTAAAAATACAATATTAAAACAAAGCAGAACTTATCAGCCATCAAACACAAAATATTGAGTCGAAAATCAACATCAGTCCAAAAAATAAAAGGTTTGCTTTTTCGCATCTGTGTGAAAATACTTATTCCCAGTCAGCAGTCTCAAAAATGTTTCAAAAATTTTTGATTTTTGACACCCCACCCACCCCCCCAGGGAGAAAAGAAAAGCAACCGGTGTGTAAAGGCCTTTAGTCTTGCGTTTGCTTTCAGGTTCTCTAAGTGTTTAGTGACCATGTGCACAGTGCTAGTGGCTGTGTCATCAGTCCCTCTGTGTTGTCTGTATGCAAATGGGTATGGGTCAGACCTCGGCCTGCTCAGCACGAGTCTTTGCGAACATTTTATCACCTCAGAGGTTAAAGAAACTGGTCTGAAGTCTTTACATTCTCTAGGACGGGGGTTTTTGGGATCTGCCTTTTTCTATAATGCAGGCTCCAGGCAGGTTAATTCCTTTGCACATGCCTTCAGTTCAAAAGCAGAAATGCCATCTGGTCCAGCTGCCTTGTTAACAGCGACCTTTTTTTTTAAAGCTGTTTCCACCTGTTTGGGGCCGTTTAAGATGCCATATGGCGCAGCAGTGGAAATGCTCTCCAAAAAGCTTCTACATTCAGCTGAAAAGTCTCATGTGTGGAACCTTTTGTAAAAGCTGTTCACTTCATTTGCTGTGGATAGTTCGTCTGTAGAAAGTAAAGATTTATTAGCTGATTTCACGTCGGTCATAGTTTTCAGAGTCCCATAGTTTCTCAGTGATGTAGGAGAACCTGTTGATCGGGTTATTGTTCTTTCCCTTTTTTATCTTCACGCAGGAGGTGTTCACAGAGATGGAGGAGAAGTACGGGGAGGTGGAGGAGATGAATGTGTGTGATAACTTGGGTGATCACCTAGTCGGCAATGTCTACGTTAAGGTTTGTAAAAGATCCACAAGTATTAATAAGAGAGGTGGAGCTAATACAAATGTGACTCGTGTTATATGTAAATTTTATTTAAATGAACCACACTTTCTGTTGCTTAGGTCACTTCATAATTTATTCGTCTTCATTGCCGCTGCCTCATCATTGAGTAATTCAATGAAAAGAAGTGGCGTGCTGACTCAGGAATCTTTTCAAGCGTATTGGGTTCCAATCAGAAAATGAAAATTGTAAAAGAAAGTCATCAGCACTCAACAAGAATTATTTAAGACCGTTTATTGACGCACGGATGCATTTCAGCACGAGGCTCTCTTCAGCGTTACTGTGTCACTGTGGGTGTGTCCTTTATCAAGCACAAACCAGAAACCTGGTGGTGACTGATCACCAGCTGATGCAGATCAACACCGTCAAAAGACAATCACATGTGCATCAACAACAGATAGAAATGTAACAAAACAACATTTAGTCTTAGGAAAATATTTTACTGCTTCCTGTTTTTACAACACCATATGACACCTGTGTTTTAGTGCACAAGCAGTAGCTATATGAATTTGTGTATTGAATTTTGTGTATGTAGAATAACAAGAAAACATGTACATCCAAAACATCAGAAGACATAAGAATAGTTTTTAACACAAGAATGTTTGCTGTACTTCTTATGACCTGACTTTTGTGATGAATATTATTCTTACTATTTTTCTTGTTCTTAATTTTTTTTTAAAAGGAATGTTTTGGGTGTAAGTGTTTTCTGGTTAGTGTAAATTAGTTCTGACAAAGTTACCGTAATAATAACGTGCAATGCCCACCCGGAAGTTTGGGAAATCAGGAAGCTATGCAGCCACAACCGTAGACATACGTCCAAAATTAACAGCTTGAGACGAGAGCTGAAGTGCCGCAGTAAGTTTACATTCTGAACAGTATTTGTTGTAGTCTGTATTATACTGGGACACTATTATAGTGTGGTCTGATTCTTGACTTGAGAGTGAGTGTTTAATATGACAGTTACGACTCACAGTCAGTCAGACACGGCGAGCAACAACAACAGACATGAGCAATCGAGCCCCGATCACAACATACTGTGTAATAAAACAGCACCGAGTGCTCGATCAAATCATATCAGTATTTGTCATTGTTTTGGATTGCTGCAATAATTAAAACATACATTTGTATAAAACAAGCATATTTGTCCTCTCTCATGTTGATAAAAGTCGTAAAAACTTAAAAAATATGCCTTCAAGGTACATTTAGAACAGAAAAAAAGGTGATTAATTTGCGATTAATCGCGATTAAACTTCGTAAATCATGCGATCAATTAAATATTTTAATAGAGTGACACCATTTTTCTTACACAAGAAATTTAATACATTAATTCATGTAGCTACCGTTTGAAAAAAAGAAAGCAGGAACTCTTTTTCCTATGTCTAAATTTATTTATTTCTTCTAACATCGCTATCTGTTGCTGATGCACATGTGATTGTATTTTTGCTGCGTTGATCTGTATCAGCTGGTGATCGATCGCCGCCAGGTCTCTGGCTCCTGTTTGATAAGGGACACACCCACAGTGACTCAGTAATTCTGTCTGCTGCCGTGTATCAATGAACTCTCACATAATTTTCGGTGAGTGCCAACGGCATCATGATCAGGTAAATTTTGGGTGTTTGAAATTGAATGTGTCCAAACTGTGTGTTTGCTCTGCGTGTAGTTTCGTCGTGAGGAGGATGCAGAGAAAGCAGTCATGGACCTGAACAACCGCTGGTTCAACGGCCAGCCCATCCACGCAGAGCTCTCCCCGGTCACTGACTTCAGGGAAGCTTGCTGCCGCCAGTATGAAATGGGGTGAGTAACAGACTTGGGCCTGTGCAAAAATTTCTAAACCGGTTTTACAAAACGGTAATACCGGCTTTCATCACTAGGAGTCGCACGCCGCTCGTTTAACCTGACCTGACTGGAGCGTAGCCCTTAAATCTGCGATGCGTGACAGTGTAGAGCAGCACGAGAAAAGAACAGCTGAGTTGAGTGAGACAAAATGTTTTTATTTCTCACTGCAACCGAAGACGTAACATCGTCCGTCATTACATATTGTATCTGCTGCAGTTCTACACTCAGACATACAAGGCATTTTTCTCTCAACCAGAACTCACCATTCGCCACGTTCCTCCATTCAGTCGCACGCCTCCCGTAAATACACGCACATAAACTGAACACAGCTGACGTGGCGTCTTCTTCCCTCCCCTTTCAAAAAACGAAAGCATCATGAACAAGTCGAGTTGAGTCCGCTTATGTTAACTTAACGTTAGCTCTTTTGAGGAGGGGGTGCTCGACATTTTTTTTTGTTAAATATGGCGAGCAAACATTTTTGCTGCACTGTGTCAGTTGTGACATCGTGTCCGG
Source organism: Naso thynnoides (assembly GCA_029783665.1). NCBI lineage: Eukaryota > Metazoa > Chordata > Actinopteri > Acanthuriformes > Acanthuridae > Naso > Naso thynnoides. The sequence goes on along the minus strand of JAQLOL010000017.1, from coordinate 3,256,974 downwards.
GTTAATAAAATCATCCGCTGGTCTGTAGAGTTTCAAACAGCCACAGTTGGGATTTTAGTGTTAGCTAGTAACGTCAGCGTCAGGAAGAAGGGGGGCTTGTTATTTCTTGTCATAAACTACAACCAGCATAATCATCATTTCTGCTCTGTATCTCTTGTGGAAGTTTAAGAAACATTGGAAAACTTAACCACGTCATGTCTGTGTTCATAAAATAATCCTGTGGCGAGAAAGTCGTGTTGTAAGAGCTCAGTGTTTTTACACACAAAACTGTTTTGACGGCCATGTCTACGCTCGTCAGGCCGCTGGGTGTCGGAACACGTTGCTGCTGACTTCTGCCAGGATCTGGCTTACTAATATACCGGTACTGTGGTTTTGTTTAACACAAAACCAGTTTAAACAACACCAGACCGAACCTGTAAAACCTGAAACTTCACAAACCTAGTGAGTCACGCCTGCTTAACTGGAGACTACCTGTTCATGTAAAGATTTAAAACATTCTAATGAATGTGCTTAAATTTAGGAGATTGTTATGAAATAATTTTGAAACGTTAAAACAGAAGATGTTCAAATAAATATCCTTGACTTTTAAGTAGTTCCAGAGCTGATGTATCTGTTCGGATGCAGACCTTCCTCCTAATTTTAGACGTTTGCTGTGATCACAATGTCTAAATATATTTTATCAGCACCTTCACACAGACCTTGGCTGCAAATATTTGGAAGTTTTGCTACATTGTCAGTGAATTTGTAGCAAATGCTTCAATTCCCTTTTCAAAACATTTACAAGGATATTATATAATGACAGGTGTATCCATAAACAGTGTGCTATACAGTCAGTCGTGAACACTAATGGAATTAAAACACAACTCTAAATCACTGCTGCTTTATCAGCTCGGCTGTCTTAATTTAAGAGTTTACTGCTAGAAGACAAATATTGAATTTAATTTATTAGAGGAGCTGTTTTATACACAGTTTGTGAAATGTGATGTCAGCAGCAAGTTGATGGGGTGGGAAATGAGTCCATCCTGTAGCCAGACAATGTAAAGCCAAGTTTATGTAGGAGCAGCCCTCCTAAAAACGGAAAGGTCTTTCTTTGGCGTCCTCAAAATATGTGTGCCTTAACAGGAACTACTGTTGGCGTTGTAGTATGCATGCCAGGCCAGTAGACGGCTGTGTAAGTGTGTAATGACATACCATCGAAGTTGTTTACTTACTGTTGCTCTGAAGCCGTAAACAGCCACAAATTAAAGAAATTCAGCCGTAGATTGACTTTGAAAATTATGATACAAACATTCGAATTTGCCTCAGTAGACTGTCGTCATATTGGACTTGCTTTGGCTGCACTACGGAGTGCTTAATCAGAGTTTGGTAGTGGCTAAAGCGGAATGCATTGACTTGCGCCAGCATTAGCATTAGCATTAATGTCGCGCCTGCGTTTGCAGGCGTTCCACTTGTCAGTTTACACAGCCGGAAATAAAGCCGCGGATTCAAAAGATCGCACTCTGGAACCAAACGTTTCAAACTTTTGCGGTTTCCCGTTGTCGTGTAAAAGGAAAGCCGAACCGCAACAAAAGTGTTTTTTTGTTTGATGTGAAAACTTGTGCCGTGTAAACTGCCCCTAAAATAAAGCTTCAGTCTTCTCCCGGCAGCTGAGGCTGGGTGGCCAAACTGAGTGAAGAGGGTAACTGTGAGGCTCAAGCCCCCGAGGAGCCTTGAAAGCTCCAGAATTGCCACATTTAAACAGGTTTTTGTAAATTTAATGGAATCTTTTCTGGTGTTTTGAGTCACTAAAGCAGTATATTAACTGACACAATAAAGGTCCAATGTAGTTCAGGTGTTTGCATTCAGCCTGCACGTGTCCTTGAGAAAAGCACTGAAACCATAACAGCTGCATTTGAACTGTGTAAATGATCCCATTTTCCTCAAAATGCAAAGATAAACTTCGTCCTTGCACAGTGGGAGGGAACGTCTGATCCTCTCATTTATTAGTCTCTCAG
>JAQLOL010000017.1:3204223-3245495 GCA_029783665.1 Naso thynnoides | reverse complement strand
TGTTCTCTTCCACCCTCTCCTCCCCAGAACTGTCGCTCCAACCATTCTTCCAAACATCCTGCACAGGATCGGCGACACTCCCATGGTGCGCATCAACAAGATCCCCAAAGTGTTCGGACTTAAATGCGAAATACGTGAGTCAGCCAACACTCAAGCCGAGACACATTCACAGATCTGAGACAAGGCGTGACTGTTGTCTATGTGTGACTCATTCATGCCATGTAAACACAGGTGGTGGCATGAGATGTGTTTTATGTGTTGCACTTTAGGAACTGTGAAATTTGGCTTTAATTTAGAAATGAAGACAGTTTGGGGTTGATTGCACCATTTTGGCTTCTTATCAGAATGAATTTTGATGTCAGCCTAAAGCCAGTCCTTCTGTTGTGTATTTGTAGTGGCCAAGTGTGAGTACTTCAATGCCGGTGGCAGCGTAAAGGACAGGATCAGCCTGCGGATGGTGGAAGACGCTGAGAGAGATGGAGTCCTCAAGCCTGGAGACACGATCATAGAGCCAACCTCTGGAAACACTGGTAATTATCTGCACATGTTTGTACTCAATAATGTGCATGTTGCTATGGGGCGAATGGTATTTAAACGTGTGAATGGTATGTTAATTAGCTTAAAGCTGCAGTGCTGTAAAATGTGTGTGTGTGCTTGCTCTTTTCCTGTCTGTAGGTATTGGGTTGGCCCTGGCTGCAGCTGTAAAAGGCTACCGCTGCATCATCGTCATGCCTGAGAAAATGAGCATGGAGAAGGTGAGTTTGCTCCCATTTTGAACCAATGGCCATATTAAGGTAGATGTTTAGTTTTTTTGCATGTTAAACCTTATAATTTAAGGACATTTATGATCATATACGATGTTGTACAGCATTATTATGACAAATTTTGCCATCCTGAGGGCTAGAGCTATTTGCTGACGTCACCACTACCTGAAAATGGCTAAAAACAACAAACATGTGCACTCAGCTAATCCATCAAAAAAACACTATAAACGCTCGTTTTAAAAGACGTAAAACATAAAAAATATTTAGTGGTGTCCTCACATGTATCAACACTTAAACAGGAAGTTAAGCACTGATATATAACCTGGAAACAGCTTTTGTTGGTTTTGTGAAGCAGCTGAAAGAGACGTTTCCTGGTTATATGCCGGTGTCTTGCTTTGTGTTTTGGTGTCAGTCCATGAGAGGACTCCTCTAACTGTTCGGCAAGTTTCACATCTTTCAAAAAAGGGCATTTATTGAATTTTTTGACAAAATTGTCTAAGTGCCCATGGTCCTCCGTTTTTTTGAGCTGGCAGTGACATCAGCAACGAGCTCCAGCTCTCAGCACTTTGCCATTTGTCATAATAATGCTGTAGAACATCGTATATGACCATAAATATCCTTATTATAAGACTTAATGTGCAAAAAAATTAACTTCTCCTTCAAAGTGCATGATGTAAACAATCCTGTTTTTTGTCTGCAATCATGTCCCCTAAATGGGAAAACTTTGGGAGAAGGGGGTATTTTAGTAGTAGAAAAGTTTATTTTAAGCATTTAGCTTTTGTTAAATAGCTGAATTGGTACTGAATTATGTTCAGCCTGAGGAAAAGCTTTACAGATTAACATAGAAAATGCAGTTTTTAGGCCATTAGTTTAAATCAAAATTAGGGCTTGATAAGAATTAGATTTTTTGGGCCAGTGCTGATACAAATATTAGGGAGCAAGGCAACTCCGATATCCGATATATGAAAATATATATTATATCAGCTGAATGTGGTAATCAAATTGTGACAAAGATATGTAATGGAGGCAAGTTATCCTACATTTGAACAAACTTTATTCCAAACATCAGTGCGACGAACAGTAAACACTTCACTTTTTAGTTATTAAATAACGGGCTCTGCTGGATAAAGGTTGTAATTACACAATTTAAAATCACTAGTTCAAGCATTTTTTCTGGCCTTAAAAAACAGTTTTAATATCGACTCATATCCCAGAACATAAACGCAGGTTAAGATGTATTTGCGATCGGCCAATATCAGCGGATAACATCGTCATGAAGTTTCCATTTAAATCTGCATTTGTACTTCAGCCTTGTATTCATGAGGAAAATAAAGAGTCCTACACAACTCCTTTGCAAATCTTCTGACCAAAAATAGTGACACCGACAATCTTCTATACACAGGGGAAACATAATCATTAACAAAGCTGTTATACAGGATGACATAATGTACATGATCTATAGGTTTTGCCAGATGACACAACTTGCACATCTGCACATGTGAGGCTTATCTTCTGTATTCTTGGCTACGGAGGGCATAGTACAGCAGTCGTACAGGAGAAACTTTTTTCCTACTGTTATGTTAGTTCACTGATATGTTTCACATGGAGAATCAAATTCACACGTCATTCAGTGTATCTCATTTGGTCAGTTTCCATTCTCAGGCCAGTCTCTGCAATGAGAGTATTTGAATGCCTATTAATGTCATGTGGTAAAATTGTCCTCTCTCTTTTTTCTCCATACAGGTGGACGTCTTGAGAGCTCTCGGAGCTGAGATTGTCCGTACACCCACCAGCGCTCGCTTCGATTCGCCAGAGTCCCACGTGGGCGTGGCCTGGCGCCTTAAAAACGAGATCCCCAACTCTCACATCCTGGACCAGTACCGTAACCCGAGCAACCCTCTGGCTCACTACGACACCACGGCTGAGGAGATTCTAGAGCAGTGTGATGGTACGAAGATTTTTGCCTAAGAAACAGGGATTATTGTAAAACAAGCAGGGAGCAGGGGCAAAGAGGCCACAGTGGCTGATGGGTAATAGGATGTTTAGATGGGAATCAAGGCCAGAGGGCCCACGCCAGCCTCTGACTCTTACTCACCCCTCCTAACAGGTAAACTGGACATGCTGGTGGCAGGAGCAGGCACAGGCGGGACGATCACAGGCATCGCCCGCAAACTGAAGGAAAGATGCCCCAACATCAAAGTAATTCATTCTTATGCTTCCAAATAGTAAAAGGATCGTGATTATTTTTAGACTTACTCCAGCTGTGACTAAGCTGCACGCTGTGAATGCGTATGAATGGTGGTTTTTGTGTGCAGATTGTCGCCGTTGACCCCGAAGGCTCCATCCTGGCTGAGCCTGAGGAGCTTAACAAGACCGATAAGACCCAGTACGAGGTGGAGGGCATCGGGTACGACTTCATCCCCACAGTGCTCGACAGATCCGTGAGTTCCAGGGGCCTTTTCTCTGTGCCTCCTTTGTTTATATTTACCTTACTCTAACTCACATCCAATAATATGTTTTTTGTGTGTGTTTTATTTTTTTAGGTAGTTGATACCTGGGTCAAGACAAACGATCAGGAATCCTTCAACCTAGCACGCATGCTGATCAGAGAGGAGGGCCTGCTGTGCGGTGAGTTCCCACCAGCACAAACACCAGGGGCCTCATGTATCAAACTGTGCGTAGAATCCACACTAAATGTTTGCATACGTACAAACGAGAACGTATCCGTGCACCAAAAAATATCCAAGATTTATAAAACCTGGCATATGCCTGTTTGCGCGCAACTTGCTTTTATAAATCCCAAATCAACTTGGCAAAGTGCGGAGATGGATCCGCCCACTCCACACCCACATTCAACCATTAATGGTCGATGCAAAGCACCTCACGGATATTAATGCATGGAAATGAGCAGCTGCTCATCGTTTTTGTCCAGTGAATCACGGGCAAAGCAGACAGACAGACAGACACGGAAATGAGTTGCGTTTTTTTTTTTTTTTTACATGGTAAACAAAGTGTTTGAGGGCAAGGTGGACGTTAAAATATGTTTTTAATTCTGTCTTTTCACGTTGTCCTCTCACAGTGTGAGGACAGGAAAAGTCGGGCATCTATCAGCATTACGCAAGTGTCGCAGGCGGTTTTTATCAATTTCGGCGATCAGACTGACTGTTTAAGCTGCCGAAATAATTTTGACTATTAGTAATACTCCTCATCCTGTACTATATTTGAAAATGGAAATTTGATTTTCTTTGATAGGTGAACACGTTACATTTATTGCAGTTTTATTACGGTGAACTTGGCCTGAATTAAGCTGAGGACTCATTTTGATGATATGTGGTGTGAGAGCTGTCACTGGCTTTATTTTTAGGCTTTGATCATTTATACAAGTCACACCTGAAGCCGGGGAAGAACAATCTTGAAGTGGTGAGGAGACAAGTGAAGCACGTGTGTGTACTCAACTCAACAGTGAACACTAAGATCGTACTTGTTGATTAAAGTACCTCCTGGCCTACCTTTACTTTTTATTTTGGCGCATTTTCACGGTCTCAAGTTCGCCGCTAGGTCAGCACATTCTCACATCATGCTGATTTTCATACATCCTGCTGTGTGTGTGAAACATAACGTACGCAACATTTTCATGTGTGCGCACCATTTGTACATGAGACTCCAGATGTCCAGGTGATGCTGTAAAGTCAGACACTGTAATTGCGATACAGGAGGTAAAGCCGACTCATCGCCTGTTATTTCCTCTGACAGGAGGCAGCTCGGGGACGGCCATGGCAGCGGCGGTAAAAGTCGCCAAAGAGCTGAAGGAGGGCCAGCGCTGTGTTGTCCTCTTGCCAGACTCCATCCGCAACTACATGTGAGAATCCTCGCATTTCCAGTAACCACTCAGGCTGTTTCTGTGATGGGAATGAGCTTGAAAATGTCAGGTTCATCTGAGGTTTTACTTGAGTATTCTGTTGACATTTGTGCAATTTTCAAGGTTAAAGCATCAGCGCCTGCGTAGTTTATTTCCCAACTTGGGGGCAGATTGACCAAACAAACACAAAGCGAGAGGTTATGTGTGATATTAGCTGAGTTAAGTCTTTTGGCTGAAATAAAATTAAAAAAAAACACAAACTGTAAATCATTTATACATCAGCGGAAAAGTTCAATTTTTTAAGTTGGATTCTAAGAGGGACTAACAATAGTCAGCAGTGGCTCCGCCCCCAGTTTAGAGAAGCTGTAGACTGATGGTGCAGGAAGCCAATCAATGAGCTGCTGTGGGTGGAAACAGGCTTGGGACTGTAAAAGAAGTGATTATATCCAGCTATGCTCCCCCTGCCTCGATCCGTTTGTTTGTTTGTGTTATTGTGTGTGTGTTTGTGCGACTGGTTTTGAAAACAGTTACTTTGGATTTAAAGTCACACAAAAACACAAACAAACTGACCAGTCGAGGCAGCAGCCACCAAACTCTGTGATTTAAAATTGCTTCTTTTAGAACCCGAGAGCGCCGTGTGCATGGTACGCAAAACATCATAAAAGGGCATGCTAATCATGTAGCAACATAGTCATGCAGCATATCCACGTAAACAGGACAAGCTTGGCTACAAGCTCATGAAAACCATTTTTACCTACACCAAACACAAAGCCAACATCAAGCAAATTAATGACCAAATATCAAAATCCCCTCAGCGCAGCCTAGTCAGGCTTTTTGACATATTTTAACCGCTGGTGCTCTGCTACGTCATGCTACATACTTAAACAAGGGCTCATATGAGAGCTGAGACCACAATGATTCTGGTGATACCAAATGTGTCGCCATGCAACCAAAAGTCGCTTAACTAGCAGCCGAGGAGGAGCAAAAGCATTAAATCACTTTTTTACATCTATAACCAAAAGTGATGTCTTATTTTTGCTATTTCGTGATGAAACTTCATGTTTGAGAGCAACAAAAGCTGGTTTTAGTAAGTCCAATTTGTCTGTGTAGCTTTAAGAACTATTGTTATTTCGTCACAGCGGTAAGTTCTGTTGGGGAAGGGTTTTTTTTAATGACGAAGGCAGCAGCTTTTGATTGGCTCAGTGCATTCTCTAACTTATATATAGCCAATGGTGTTGTTGTCCTGCATTTGGGCACCTCCCCTCAATTCTATAATACTCTGACAAATCGATAGAGGCATCAGTCAACTGTCTGGGATAAGGCATTGCGGAATTACAACCACAAGATGGTGCCGCCGTGTGCACAAAATGAGTTTAAATGGATTTAAAGGGCCATTTCGCCTGAATAATTTGTTCTAAAACCCTTTGTAACTTCGCTTCGCTTCATTTTATCTGCGTCAAACTTGGTACAGGTAATGTTTGCGTGTTTTCATATGGCTTGGTCGAGATTTGGAGCTGCAACTGCATCACATCAAGGGAATTTTTATTCTAAAGGTGTCATGTTTGGTGAACAAAAATGAAATATACACGTAAACATACATAGAGAATGAATATACATGCACTGATATATATACTTGCATGTTTGAACAAGTTTCACAAGTATTCCCTTTATTATGACACTTGAAATGTTTAAAATAGACCTTGCAGTTGCAGGGATGCACACTGTTCACTACAGGCATGTTATTTTCAAGCAGAGGCCTAACAATGAGGTTAGAGCTTAACAGATTCTCAGAAAAACTTGCCATTTTACTGCTGCTTGGGGCTGTGGGCCTACAGACAAGCACTCATTTGGTTGCCATGGAGACAACAGCTTGCACCACAGACAGTGTCCGGCACTTCGCTTGAGCATAAATGCACTTGTGTTGTCCAACACACCTGCCGACACTCGTCTTTCAAGTATAAAACAGCCTGAGGTATCTCATAGAATCCGACCTTAAAGGACCCGAGCTTTCCCTTTAATGTGTGCAGTAAATTACAGTTGAGCTGAAATGTTCTGATCAAAGATTACGACTGGGGGAAATTTTTTATTTTTTTAATTTTTACGGTCTTTTCATTTTTTCATCAGATGGCTCCACACGGGGACAGTGTTTCTTGTTTGTTATTCTTAAAAAATTTTTGACAACATATCACTAATTTTGATTATTTATTGATTTTTTGCTTCTTAAGGTCCAAGTTCCTGAGTGACAAGTGGATGGTGCAGAAGGGCTTCCTGAGGGAGGAGGACATAATGGTGAAAAAACCATGGTATGTGTAAGAAAAGGGGCATCTTCTCATCTTGTAGAAATCTTGTACAATTAGTTTAAGACCCTCTCATTTCTTTCTGTCTTTTTCTGCAAGGTGGTGGAACCTGAAGCTGCAGTGTTTGAACCTGTCCGCGCCCCTCACCGTCCTGCCCACCGTCACCTGTCAGAGGACCATCCAAATCCTCAAAGAGAAGGGCTTCGACCAGGCGCCCGTGGTGGATGACGCTGGGTGAGAGACAAATTCAACCTAAAACGCTTCGTTACTGGATCCGTTCTGGCTACCTTGTTGTCCTCTGCATGGACTTTAACTTCGACCTTGTGTGTGTGCAGGTTAATCCTGGGCATGGTGACTTTAGGGAACATGTTGGCCTGTATTCTGGCAGGGAAGATCAAGCTGTCAGACCCGGTCAGCAAAGTGCTCTACAAGCAATTCAAACAGGTCAGACACGGGCTTAATCATCTTTAATAGTGGCTCATGTGTTGAAGCTTGTTTCCCCATAATTTCTTGGTTATAAGTTGAATTTGTTAGATAAATTTGAAGCCTGAATCCTGATAGCAGAAGCTAACAAACCAGTGTAGCGGAAGGTATTCCATGGAAAGGCTGTAACTTGGCTGGCCAATGCAAAACGGATCGTAAAACCCAGATGGATGCAGTTTCCTTCAACAAAACAGCTCTAATTATAAGGCTTTGATTGTTTTATGATTTTGTGAAGCTCCAACAGTATTTGCACCCAGTTTTGTTTTATCAGCAAACAGAAATTTTTGCTCTTAGTCTCACTCTCACTTTCCCTGTGCAAATTTGTTTGAGCGTTTTGGCACATTTCTAGCTGAGCCGATCCCTCACATGCCACTTGTGCATAATTTGCTTCCAATTCAGTCGACTTGTTTACTCATGACCTCTCATTTCCCTGTTTTATTGCGCCCTTAGATCCGTCTGACTGATAATTTGGGAAAGTTATCCCGCATCCTGGAGACGGACCACTTTGCTCTGGTGGTGCACGAACAGATCCAATGTAAGTGCAACATTCTCAAAAACACACATTCATTTTTAACCGCATCCATGAACGTCCTTTATTCACATGCTCTCATTTGCCTGAACTTGCCTCGTGAGCTTATATGTGTGTGCAAAAATTTCCATCTTTGGTGCCCCCTAGTGGCAGCACGTCAGAATGCACTGTGTCAAAGAGCAGGTCATAAATGCACAGATTTACAGCATTATTTATGGCACATGTCCACAATCAGTCAGTGTCTTTTTCGAAACTTAGACTGAGTCTGCACGTGCGGAGTCAACGACTTGTCAAGGACACTTTATCGACTGCTGCAGTTGAAATGTGAGCTCCCGCCTAACATTTCTTTGATAACAGTGGTGAAGGTCGCTCCTCTCTGACAGACGAGCGTCAAAGTCCGGCTGCAGGGAGAACGTCTCAAAGAGAAACTGGTTTTTGGACATTAGTGCACATTTCTGTGCTTTGCCCAATGTCACACTCCCATCTAAGGTCATGTTTGCATGGGGGGAAAAAAGAGGAACATTCAAAAAGGAGATTTCTTTTTACATAATAATGATAAACATCATAGTCACAGCATTCAAGCCAAGGAAGACTTTAATAATATGGAATTGCTTTTATTCTTTTTCATTAAATGAAACTGTTTTCTCTTCTCTTCTGCAAATTTTTTATTAAGCACCAGGGGACAGACTGATATTTAAACGTTGCGCATTTGCTTTTTTAAACCCAATGATCAAGTCTAATTTCGTCAAGGCTGCACAATAAAAGTTTGACGTACGCCAGACAGATGGTGACCAGCTATATGACATGCCACATATTTATATTTTAATGCAATGTGAAAAGAGAATAAGGCAAACTGAGAATATCTACATTCAGATGTGTGTTTTGGTCTGTTTTCTTCTCCTGGGTGGCGTTCCATAAATTAAGTAGATAAATAGTTAAAAATTTGATACACTAAACCAATCAGCTTAAAACTGCACTAAATAGCATTTTTATATTAACAACAGACCGAATGGCTTTGCTTAACGTGAAAGAGTGTGACTTTTCTCTTAACTCTGCCAATCTTTTAAGCCACTTTCAGCTCATTGTTTAGATTTTTGGTGTACAACTTCAAAGTTTGGCTAATACCCACCGCTCTGATAAGCATTTTTAGCCCCAACAGGCTGCTGCTTACAGCAAAAAGCTCTCTGAATGCACCACACAGCCAACACACAAAATTAGCTACAGTCTTCTGGGTGAATATTAGACTTACACGACTCCAAATGAATGTTGCTCTTTTTCTGCTGCATGTGAAAAGAAGCAGCCATTTGCTCAACTGTTGCTCCGTTCGACAGATGGTAATGACATGTTAATGTCGGGTTTGCAGCTTGTTCCACTGCCTCAACGTGGCCAAAAAGATAATTAGGCTTGTTTAGGCTGTTTTGCAGACAGGCGGAATGTGGAAAGTGCGAACTTTTGCAACAGCTCCACCCAATGAGACAACCGGAGACCGAGGCAACACCACAAAAATATATTCACATTTCTGATTTAAAAAAAAGGTTTTCTAATGAATTTTGGACAACATTCACCTTTTAAAGACATTTTTATTGACAGTTGCAAGCGAAAAATCCTTTTTTGAAAGCTTTTTCTTGAGACCCCCCCAGAATTTTGCAGTTGAGGCTTTCAAAGAGGCTGACCTGACCTGTGAATTAAGGGTTCTCAGACCCCGAGACCCCCCGTATCTCACACCTTGACTTTAATCCTACAATTGAGGCGTTTTAACTTTTACAATGACTGTGTTTTTTTTAAGAGGACTCAACCAAAATAATGAAGTTCCATGAAGAAAATTGAGAGACAGACTCAACCTACTTGAGTTTTCGGTGATGATGAATATTTGTCAGGATACCTGTTCATCAAGGAAACTGTTCTGGGCCAACGGTCAAACACGGCAGTGACAGAAACGCAGCTTCTCTGCCGAGCCGTCACAAAAACCGTTAAGCTAACAACTTTTTAGCTAGCTAGCAACAATGTTCAGAAAGCAGCCATTTTAACAGTTAATGGCCATGCCCACCACTCTTTTATACTTACTAGGTCCTTAGAGCAATATGCACATTGCCCCCATTGATTGAACTCAGTTTAAATTCAGTCTGAATGAATAAACTAAGCTTTACTAAACCCAGATTCAACAATTGTAACTGTTCTGTAACTTCCATCCTTCCTCTACCCTCCTTTGTCTTCTTCCTTTTCATTTTTTTGATCACTCTCTTCTTCCATCAGACTTGACCGACGGCTCTCCGAGTCTGAAGCAGATGGTGTTCGGGGTGGTGACGGCCGTCGACCTGCTGAACTTCGTCACAGGCCGCGAAAAGAGAGAGCGGTCTCTGTCGGAGTCCACCGACGAGCTGAACTAAAGTAGCCGTGCCGATTGTACATTTCTCTACGTTAACATCACAAACGCAACAAAGAGTTTAGTAGACCTGTCTCATAGATGGCAATTATGATCTTGTGAAGTTTTTAATTTAGATTAGCTATTTTTTCCATTAAAAAAAAACTTGATTCTTTTTTTTGTATGTTTAGAGTCTTAAGGTGTAATAAGCAAAATATGTTGTGCTACTATGTCAACCCACAGAAGGGTTACTTATCATTTGAGGCAGGTGGTTATTGTTTTGTTTGCTTGTAGTCTTGAAGGAAAATCTTTTTAAACATTTACTACCTGTAGAAAGTTTTTGTTTTGTATCAGAGACTTTAGTAAAGACCTCTGTGTCACTACTTTATTTGTCGAAAAAAGTGCAGGATTGTTTCATCATGGCTTTGTGTCTGAATCAAACATCAGAAATGAGACGTAAAATAGTAAAAGAGGCGCATTCATCTCATTTATCAAGATTAGAAAAGTAGAATGTTGCTGTATATAAGCATATTATTCTTTCCAGTGCTGCTCACTATGTGCTGCCTTTTTGCCGTGTATGTGTACACAAAAAGGAAATAGATGCGGAATGTAATCAAATTACATGAAAGAAATTATGTGCTTTTCTTTTCTTTCTCCTTTTCAGCGCAGCACTCTGATGTAACTGTAAAGTTGTCTTGACTATTTAATCTTAGCTGTGTCTGAGAGAAACGTTTTGTATTGCATCATTTTTCCTTAATGAATGTGTATGATTAAATAAAGTTTAAAGGAAACCTGTGACTGTTTGACTTGCCTCCATCTCACACTCAGTCTTGTAAGGGGAAAGTGGTACAATATTAGAACTTTTAAAAAAGTTTTAAAATGCTTTTATTTCTGTGATTTTTTTGCACTAAAATTGTCACAACCAAAATATTGTGTAGGAGTTTGTTGACATTTTAAAATTTCATTTATGTGGACACTTTTGGCTCAAAATGAAATTTTCATGTCACGGTTTCGTTTAGGCTACAATCAACTCAGCATTAAATGAGAAAGTAATGTTGAGATGATTTAATTTTAATTCAAGGGTTCCCAGCATTATAAAGATTCAACAGCAACAATAATTTTTATAAAAACTTTATTTTTACAATTTCCCCTGTGAGAGAGGGGAATTAAACATGGAACAGCATTATGCTCGGACAAAAATTAAAATTCGTATGCATATTTCAATTTGTGGGGTGGTTTTGTGGAATGGCACTGAAGAAATAAAACAGTATAAATATACTGCATTTCAAAGAAATTTATAAAAAAATGTATCCTTGATAGGCACTGTAGGGAAGAAGAATAGTGTAACACTCGCTGATGAGAATGGTGTTCTACTGTGTGAAGGATTTTTTTTGGTTTTGTTTGTTAGCTTGATCCAAAGTATTTCCAAAACTTGTAAGATTTTTGCTAATTGAGATTGGGATAGGACTAGATAAGCAGATGCTTCATCCAATCCCTTCTCAGACATGAATATGTTAATTATCGTTGCTGTAGGCCTATTATTAATGTGCACTGAGCCTTACTTTCCAGTTTTGTTCTGAACTTTTCTGTTAAATTGTTACTTTTTTTCCCTTTAAGTATTTAAACATTTTTTTAAATTCCTATAATTTTCCCTTTTAATTTTTTATTTTTAGGCCCCTAATTATAATTCTAAATCTATTTTAATTAAAGAAAATGTAGCCAACTATTTGGTTAAACTAATTATAACTGAAAAACACATAGAAATACTTTATTTTTGAAAGATTACGGCTAAAAATAAATAAATAAATAAATAAATAAATTTGAAACTGAATTATTATAGCCTACACATTTTTGATTAGCTAGGCTACATAAAAATGATTGATACAATTGTAAGATATTGAATAGTAGTGGTTGTAATTGGAAGGTGGTAGTTGGTCATACTTGTTTTGTCATACAACTTCGTAATTGTATTTTTAAAACCAAAAATTCTTTCAAATATCTCTATTAAAAGTTTGTTTCCAAGTTTATGCCGTGGAACGTGGAAACAATTATTAGCAGTTAACACGGTGTGTTTGTGTCTGCCATGTGGTTTTTGGCGCATGTATTTTCTCACTCCTAACGCCGTGTTAGCGGAGCTTCATTAGAGGCAACCCTGTTTAATTGCGGAGCTCTGACTCCGCCCTCCAAAGCCCTCAGCCGGCGCACGCTTTATTAGAAAAGAAGCGAGTCTCTTTACGTTGGCACTATCCAATCAGCGCTGTCAATACAAGTCGTTGACCGTGGCGATGTATGTGTTGTGTGGTGGATGCTACGAGGAAGGCTAGACAGGCAGTATGGCGGAGGATGGCAGTGTGTACGAGTTAGAGAGGCTTGAAAAACAGTTACAGAGTTTGTTGAGCCGCTTCACGGGTGATGAATTGCGAGCCGACAGTAAACCGTTCTGCTCGGACTTTTGCAAGGTAAGGAGTCGTGGCTGAAGTTGCTGACAGAGTTGTTGTCGAAGATAAGAGCATATTTGTTAGCCGACTCCCCTCCCCCAGAACTGGCCGTTACACGGCTAGCATTAGCTGGTAGGCTCGTTAGCATCTAGCTAATGAGTCGAAGTCTCTCCAAAAACAAAGACAATGTCGTAACGAATGTCAAAAACGATGTATGACAACCCGGACTCACTTTTACGCGACGCAATCAAAGTGCCCGAGTTTGTATATAAGTCATATTTTAACACTGATTGCTTACTCCAGAGTTCGCAAGCTAACTCGGCTGTTCGCTTTAGCCAGCTGCCCAGCTAGCCTAGTATTTGCCTGCAGGTTAGCTTAGACGGTAACGTTAACGTAACGCCAAATGTTTACCAAAGTGACAGGACAACATTTTACACGCTTGGTAACTGTAACCATGAATTAGTCAGACAGCTAACTTAGCTTATGTTAGCTAACGTCAGTCTATCATGAAAGGGTGCCATGAGAAAAGCTTGCATTATTAAGCATCTGCGTTTTAGTCAGACACTGAACGTTGTTTTACGTCCCTTCTTAACTCCTAACAGTAACAGTACATGAGATTTACGTTCCTGTTGTTTGATTGTTAGCATAGATAACGTTAACATAAATTAAGGTTAGCGTTATCCAAGATGTCCTCGCACCCTGAATACTTCATCATTCTATAATGTTGGAAGAATAAAGATTAGCCGACACATCCTAAGCTAGCATTGAAATGCCAGTTGTTGGGATTGCTGGTAAATATTTGACTGTATCAAAATAGAGCCATAAACCAGGTTTAAGCTGTAATACCTGTAGTGGAACAGTGGAAAACAGTCTGGTCTGCTGTTTCCCGTTGACATGTAACATTACCAAATATTAACTCTGATTTTGAGTTGTGTTGGCATGCCATTCAAACTGAAATAAAACACACTTTAGGCCTTCAAGATGGTGAATTACTTAGCACAAAGTGATTTAACAGCTTTTTAAAATCTCATTAACAGCCAAAATGAAGTTGTGATGCTTAAAAAGCTTTCTACTGTCTGCATCTTGCAGACACTCACTGTGAATGCACTGATTGGACTAACAGAGTGGTTAAGCCCCGCCCCTTCCAGTGGACCCCTTGGGACTTTATAGGGGAAAAATATAAACGGTACTCAATGGGAAAAGGAAAATTCTTTTTTGATCCTGTTTGACTTGTGCCCTCAATTACACACACGATGTCGTCAATTTAAATGATAATTGTGAAGAAAGTCTTTGTTTGTCTTCATGTATTGGCTTGCGAAAACGCAGCATTAGAAAGACTACAACACCAGTCGCGTAACTGCAGCTCTCAACATGACCCAGTTTGTAATGGTTTTCACCTCTTATAATACTTTTCCCCTTGTTGTGGAAAAACGCCGTGAAATCTGCCAAGCTGACAGCCATGTCTGTATTGATGACATATATTGTCAGAGAGAAGGCATGTAGCTCACTGAGCAGTCTCGCAGAAAAACATTATTATACTTTATGTTTGGTGACAAAATATGACCTTCCTTACATGAAAAATTATCTCTCAAATTGCCAGCCATCATATGTGTAATTCAAGGCACAAGCCAAATGGGATCAAACAATAATTTGACCCTCTCCATTGACTAACATTCATATTTTTTCTGAATAAGGGTCCAGTAGCCCAGAATTAGAGGGGCGTGACTTAGGCACTCTGTGCCATAAAATATTATCATCCACAGAAGTCCAGTGGTGCTTAAGAGTGATGTTATCCACTGTTACAGGGCAATATAAGCATGTTGTATTCATAATTCAACACATTTCCTAATTGTTTTGTCTACAAAATTTCATAAAATTGGAAAGAAAGAAAAAAGTTCTTCTCAACAGCATGTAAATTTTTAAAATGTATTGTTTTGCTCAGGTACACTCAAAAACCCAAAGACATATTTACCATATTATAGAACAGGGACGAAAGCAGAAACCATAATATATCAGTGGTGTAATATGCGCTTAAAATATTAAAGAATCAGTTTTCCTAATAGTTACCTGTCGTTTTTCTGACGATGAATAATGGTTGCAGCTTTAATTGGCCGGTATTAGTAACATTCCTTGAACACCACAGGGCTGTGCCTCATACCTGCTGCATCATCTTTTAACTGTAGTTAAAGCATACATAGATATTAAACATAAGTCGTAGGTATATGCACACTAAATTATTAATCATCCTTGTAATTTTCTCCTTGTTTTGCATCCTTGCTCAGCTGGTGGAAGAGTATGCCTCTCGCTGGCAGGTGCCACTTCCTCAGCTCAGGGTCCTTGGGATAGCTCTCTGCTACTTCACTCAAGCCTCCACCTTCTTCACGTCAAACTGTGACCATGTGCTTCACACACTCAGTAGTCTGGCCCTGTAAGTACCTGAACCTGAAAGATGCCGCATCCAGTATTAAGTAATAATTTTTTTTTGCAACTGTTACAAAACAGTGTAAAATAAGTAAATCTAAGCATATTAAAGAAATGGAACTTGAATGATGTTATTTCTGATAAGTTTATCTCTACTTGTGTTTGCTAAAAAAGTACTCCAGGTACTATGTAAGCAAAAAAAAATGCAGTTGTAGCCACACCTACTCAGTGTTGAAGTCAGATGAAAAGCAGCGTGTGGTTTTCAGTCGCATAAATTGTTTTAAAACTTGCAGCTCGGTGACAACACAGTCAGCTAGATCAATTCGCCTCAGGTGATAAAAGCACAATGTGCCGCTGACGAAGCTCCTACCCCAGGCTTTCATTTATCGAATTTTCCTGCTTCCGTGTGTGAATTGTTTTTGTTTTTAATGTTCGGAGCTCAGGCCAGTACCAGTTTGTTTGAGAGCATCTCAAATATTACTCTGTTCATACTTGTCACTGGTGTCTGTGAGAGCTGAGTGGAAACTGTTCTCATTTTTAAACAGATATGTATCATTTCTAGGGATGCAGGCAACTAGTTGGTTGAACATTTAAACCCCCACTCCCTCACTAGTCGGTTAGTAATTATTCAATTAAAAATGTAGAACGTTGTGTCTCGGTGTTATGCAGCCAGCCTCCTCTGCAGACACTTGCCCCTCCCTCCTCCTGCACACTCGGGCAGTTGGAAAAAAGAAAAATTTAAGCGGGACAAAAACAGATGACTTCTTAATGGAAAGTCAGCTCAGTTTGGCAGTATTTGAAGAAGAAATGTGTCATCTGTGTACACAAAAGCTCACAAATATATGGATGTAAACCTGCAAGGAGAGCAAGCTGCTACCCGCAACACACTGCAGACAAGTAACATTATCACAACATTTGCTGCTCCAACACCCAGATGCTGTGATGCCAACTGCTCAAAAAGAATTAGCGCAACTCATGACCAAAACGCCCACCTGTAATCTGCTGCCACTATGTTTTGTTGAAGGCAAAGGCTTCCGCAAGGTGATGCACAATGTTGACCCTGAATACACAACACTGAGTCGCACAACGGTAATGTCCCGATTGGAGCTCAGGCTTATGCTCTCTAATGTGGGCAATCTAAATAGTAAACATGCCACACATTACAATGGAATTTAATTTAACTGCTTGGTAATGTTAATCGTCTTGAAGAATGTTTTGCTGAAATGTCTCCTAAATACACGTAAAACTTATGTTTTAAACATTTTAACCTCATACATTTAATTGTGCTCAACTTAGATGGTGTTTTGAGGGGTTTTTTTTGTTTTGCTTATAGACGCGTCGACTAGTCGCAATTGAAATTCTGTTTTTTCTTCAGGGAAATTATCGCCACCTGCATCTCTAATCATTACAATGTGGGTAGCATGCGTACATGAAAAATGGTAAACTTTCCTAACTGTTGCCTTTACCCAGAGCTTACTGCTAATGTGCTGGCAAGAGTCCAGAATGTATCTGCTGGTGTGCTTTTACACAACAACACAGTGCTTGTTTTGTTTTGTTTTTTCTTTTGTTTTGTTTTGGAGCAAAATGAAAATGAAAGCTGTTTTTTGTTTTCTCTGATCCATTTGCAACTATTTAAAAGACGTGTCTTTGCACTGCACAGAGAGCCCAGTTTCAAATACTGTAAATAAAGCATACATTGTGCCTATCTTACTCATCACTTGCGCTGGCCATACACTGTGCGATTTTGTAAATGTTGTTGTTTCGTTTTAACTCGCACTGTATAAGTAAATAGGCTGCAATGTAAAGCTAAAGCTTACAGTTTATGTGCTCACACTGTACAGTCCGATTGTCAGCCACGACCTGAGTGCTCACGCTGTACGTGTAAAAACGGCCAGGCAGCCCATTTGCGGAGCGTCTTGACTACTAACAGTTGTCAATAAAGATTGGTTTGAAAGCTCAGAGGCAGGTTTGTTTACTAGCAACAATACTGACATGGCAGAAGCGTGCTGCATTGATAATTAGTGCGATCCTGTGCACCGAAACCTCCTAAAAAAAGGAAGGGAAAAAAAGTGCCTGTACACATTGACTCACAGATAGTTTGGAATACGTGGACTGTAATATTACGGCTCGACTATTTTGCGGAGAAATTCGTAGGTAAGTTAGCTGCTTTTACTGTTACGCCCTGATTGCTGTACAGCTTCTTAATTATTCTTCCTTGTTGCATGCGTGCTGCCATGACATTCAGACACTCTGTTTGCAGCTTTGGGCAGGCACAATGAGGAAAAAGGCACTGATGTTGAATTGTGGCTCTACTTCAACTGTGTCAAAGCCTGAGTTGGCCAAGCAAAATTTGTGGCATGTTAGAAATTCATCCGATCCGAGCAGATGATTGGCCTTCACTCCCCCCTTTACACAGCACAGCAAGCAATGCTCGATGAAGCTGAAATTCAGCCAGATTCTAAAAACAGTCATGCAGCCTAAAAATGAAGACAAAACAGGCTAAAATTGCAGAGTGTATGCCCAGCTTTATGCTTAATTTAGTAAATCAGACAGTACAGCACTTCCATCTACAAGCTAGTTGACAGTATGATTGTGTTGACAGGGACATTGTTAAGAATTTTAGTGAAAGTCCCGTGTTCAAACAACAAGACTTTCAAGTAAAGTCAAATGATAAAATTTATGCAGAAAAGAAAAAAATTCATGTTCTTCCTAGTCATTTAATTGAAAATGAATAATTATAGTGTTTCATTTTACTAGCCTTGCATGATGGACTATGAAAAAGCACACAGATACTATACATTCAGTACATTTACACAATGTTAGAGATGTTTGTTGTGTTAGTCCAACTAAAACTGTAGTTTTCAGTTACATGTTTAGGGTTAGAAAAACAGTAAAAATTGTACTAAACTGAATTTCTTGAAGTCAGACTAACCCAATTGTTTGGGGTTGATTTAGTCTTGCATGTATATGCCTCAACCGGATGTAGACTTGTGGAAGCGTTCTTCAGTGATTGATTGTCAACGTGATGGTCTTTGAACCATAACTCAAACAGCATAAATTTGTAGACAAAAAAACAGAGAGAAAACAAAAATACCATAAGCACGAGGGGTAGTGTGCATCTAATTGTATTGAAAGTAAAGCATAGATACGAAACAAACAGTAAAATTGTCCATGTTTCCACTGTTAAAGAATCTGTTAGCCAGATGCTAACTTGTTTATAGCCTGTTTGGTGTGTTACTAGGTCCACTGGAAGAAGGTCAAATACCAACCAGCTGAACTATCGCCACCTTTATCAGTGTGTTAATTGCTACATAAATCACTCTGCACTCATATACTGGGACAAGGACAGTAGTCCAATTGAATAGCCTAATCGAGCTTTAACTGTAGTCGGACTTGACCGTGCATCTAAACGTACTGAATGATAAATGTTATAACATATAGTAATTGAAAATCCATTTCCCTGTGTTGCTCATGTCATCATTCACAGAAAAAAAACATTAAATCACTGGGATAAAGAAAGTAATGAGAATATTCACATATAAAACAACCTGTTTGGTCATATCTGCTGACCATTCTAAAGTAGTCTTGCATATTTGGAGACATTTAGGACAGTGTCAATGGAATTGAAAGATGACTGTTCGTTGACTAATGCGACTGAATTTATGAGCCAGGAAAAACCCTGTTATGCTGCCAGCTGCTGACTGTTAGCATGGTTACACTGGAGTTTCCCTTTGCTTCCCACTTAAGTGCCTTCTAATCCTTTGCCTCTTAGTCATTGTCAGTATCTTAACATCCAAATGAAATAATAGATTTCTTGTAAATACTTAAATTGAAGTTATAAAACAGTTTCAACTGTTCAAAATATGGATTTGCAGATAGAAGTTAAACACACATGATCTATTCACAGGAGTGTTTTTGAGTTACTGCTGTTCTTTGACGAGAAGGACTTCCATCAGGAGCCACTGAAACTCTTCACTGTTACATTCCAGGTGAGAATGAATCCTGTCACCTAATAAAACAGTGCAAATGTCATAAATAATTCATCTAAAGCAAAAGGTTTAGTTGACTATTTATAAACTGATGTTGCTCTTAACGCATCACTGATACAATAGCACTTTAAGAAACCTTTTGTGTTCTAATGATCTTTCAGGAATGTCATTTGGCCCTCGCAAGGCATCAGAATGTTCATTTACTTCAGGTTGAACGATTGGTTCAGGGTGGCGGACTTTGGGCCTCCCCAGCCTTACAGGCAATCCTCAGCGAGTCCAGCTTACCTCAAAGTGAAGGTAGGTTGTTGTATGCAGAAAGCTGTTGTCAGTAAAAAAGCTGAAAATTGCGGATGCTAAATTATTTGTTTCGAGTTGGCTCTTGTTGTACACACGCATAGCTCATTTAACACTGGGGTCAGACTACAAGATATTTTTGTCTGGTAAAATTTTCACTGTGTCAGATTAAGCAATCATAGTCATAAATTCTTGCCATGTTGTTGCCGAGAGACATGACAGGCTACACTTTGCTCCCTGACCAATCATCGTTTGCAGTTCATGACGTCACCGGCAAGGAAGTGCTCGCCACAGACTGCTACTACTACTACTACTGACAAATTGTCATGGGAGGTAAACAAAAAATCAAACATGCTAGTCCTTCTGTCGTGAGGACATGAGGCGTCCTAGATGGGACATCGGTTGTTGTCCATTATGACACACTACGCAAGATGAAACAATTGACTGTTGCGCCCGTTGCTCATTGATCATTCCCGCACACCCGACACTGTCCAACTTCCCAGTCGGGCTGGTATCGTGTAGTCTGACCTTGGCATAAGTCTGTTTATGTCACACTGTTTTTGAAGAATATCTGCAAATGTGAGACAAGTCTGTAATGCTGATTAATGCCATTCTGTTTTTTCTTTGCATTTTACCTCACCACATTTATTATTTACTTTTGACTGAATAAATATTATTGAGAAGTTATTGTTCAGATATTTTCAACAATGTTCCCAGTACTTATCCATTAACTTTTCCATGTAAAATCTTGACTAGAAATAATTTATTTCTCATGCTGAAGCATAAACTAATGCTATTGACTTAAATAAGTAGCTAAACTGGAATCTTGCTCCTCCAAAGTGAATAATAAAGTGATAATATAAGCCACAGTTGATCTAAATATCTTTGCTAAAAACAGTTTGCTTTCAGTGGTTTTCACCTTATAATTCCCATTGATCTCTGAATTATTAGTAGTGAAAATTAACTACAACCATATCTATCTCTCTTCTGGCTCAATTGTTCCTCAGTGGATGAATGCATCAGCTCTGAGCTGCCGGTGTTCTTTGAGCTTCGGGTGCGCTACCTCTTATCCTGCAAGCGGGTCAGTGAGGCTATGGCCCTGGCTAAGTGTTGTGCTTGGCATCCCAAAGCAGGACAACACTTGTTCTTCCTCCAGGTCTACCTCACGTGGCTTTTCAAGACTTCACAGCATGACACCCTACGCAATGAGGTGGGTGTGTTGTTGTGTGCTGTAGACTAGTATGAATTTGTCAAATTCCAAGAATGTTCATTTTTAGAGTGTTTTTCCTGTCTTCAACTATACCTTGTGTATAAGATTCCCCAAGGTTATAATGATGCTTTTATTGTTCTGTCTTCAGGTTGCTAACTTTAGTGGGAAAGATGCAGTTAACATCATCTGTAGCTTGGAGTGTGAGGAAACAGATGAGGTGTTGCTAGCCCTTAGCAGAGCTTTCCTGTCTCAGCAGCTCCGCAGGGGAGACATGTACTATCTGTGGTATGTAAACTTAAAATTGCTGCTAAAGTAATGAAAATTCAATTTTACAACTTGAACTGGGGCCTGTTGTTGGTTAATAGTTTCTTATCAAGCATTACATTTTTTCATTTACCATCAAATTAACTATTGAAACAACTTCTAACCCTTTTTTTTTTGGCAGTGATCTTGTATTTGTATGGAGTAAACTTCATCATCGATTGAAAACATCCAGACAAATTCTACTTGAGGAGAGTCATCAGCTGATGCTGTCTGCCACTAATGTCAACTCAATATTCCCTTTCATCAGAGCCATTCTGCAAGAAGTAAGACAGATTTTGGCAGTGATTTTTTTATGAAATTGCATCATTTAAATATAAGTGAATTTGTTAATATGCCAACCATTCTAATTAGTATTGAGCTGATTGGTTAAGAGTTACGATCTGTTTGTATCTAACTAGCTGGGTGAAGATGGGATCCAGTTCTGTGTGGAGCTTTGTGCTAACGCCCTTGAGTCTTGCCTTCCGTGTGATGTCATCACCAAGTCCCTAATCTACAAAACCATTGCTGGCCTGCTGCCCAGTGATCTGGAGGTTTGCCGGGCATGTGCTCTTCTTATCTTCTTCCTGG
This sequence comes from Naso thynnoides, assembly GCA_029783665.1. NCBI lineage: Eukaryota > Metazoa > Chordata > Actinopteri > Acanthuriformes > Acanthuridae > Naso > Naso thynnoides. The sequence goes on along the minus strand of JAQLOL010000017.1, from coordinate 3,223,958 downwards.
AACGTACTGTTGAGGCCTACAAAATTGTGTACCTTCTTTACATGCACCCTGATCAGGAGTACCATGTGGAGAACAGCCCCATTAGAAATCACATTCGCTTCGAGACCCTGCAGGTAAAGCATATTTTTAACAAAGTACAACCAAAAGAAAAGCCCTAGTTAAAGGTTTTAGTCCATTCACATGAGTACTACAGAAATGGTTCATTTATTTTCTGTTTTATAGTACCAAAATATTGTCTTTTCTATCCCTCCTTAGGTCTTAAAGAAGGACCTGTATTTTGACCCGGAGTTTTGGAACCTCATTGCTCTGCGGACCAACTGTGTGAAACTGATGAGTGAGAAGGTAGTTAGTGCTGCCCTCGAGGAAATCATGGAGGACAAATGGATCCTTAACTACTACACCAAAGAACCTGCCTCCCGATTAAGCACACCAGTATGTCAGAAAGAAAATAAAGGGGCACTTCAGACAGCAGTTAAGAAGCGGCACCATAAAGAGGACAGACATAATAAAGAGGACACCTATCCTTCCCCCAAAAGATTAAAAGTGGGGCCAGGCAGATCGCAGCTAATTGTTGACCATAATGCAAAAAGGAAAGGCAACCAGGCGTCACGACCTTTGAAGGACACATCATCTGTACCTTTGAGGCGTTCATTTTGGCAGCTGGACAGACTACAGGACAATGGGGGGTATGGAGAATGTAGACGTACTACACGATTCTCAGAAAAGAACCCACCAAAACGGAGGATTAGAAAACCGAAGTGGCTCATAGACTCAGGAACTCTTGAAGAAAATAATGCTCCTCCTAAGATCAAAAGGCATGGGTTTAAACATCAAAAGCAACATCACTCAACTGTTGAAAAGAGATCTGAAACAGTTCAGATCAAGAGAAATGCAAAACAGAAACCGTCAGTAAACTCTAATTTAATGGCAAGGGAAAACAACAACAACAACAAACACCAGAAAGGACTTTCTTTGGACTGTCTTCAACAAGCTACCCCTCCACAAGTCATTCTTGAGCTCTCCCTACCAGACAATGAACTGATGGGTACATTTACTGAGGACACTTGCAATAGACAGAGAGGGTTCCCTCAAGTGCTATTTTACAAACCTACAGTGAAGTTTCCTAACAGAACACAACCTGTGAAGCCTATACATGGCAAAGAGGTAATTCTCAGAGCACGGGATCCTTCTATGTTTGTACAACAGTTGCACTGTTATGCCCGGCGGCAGAAAGGAAAAGGTAACGGGTCAAATACTCAAGGCTCAGTATCAACAATCACACGCTCTTCAGTGCAAGGAAGTCCTCCGAAAGGTCTACAGAGAAAGCCCTGTGAAAAGGCGGCTGCTGATATGAAAGGTGGAAGTACCTCTCAGCCACCAGCTGCAGCTGAAGTTCAAGAATCCCCCGTTTTAGAAAAAGTCCTTCAAATTGAAACTACAAAAACAGTTGAACAAAAGACATCTTCAGCTAGAGAGCATTCTGAAAAGTCTGCTCGTGTGACTAAAGTAACAGTTGCTTCAAAAACAGCAGCAGCAGCAAAAGTGACAGAATCCCAAGTTTTGGATAAGGTCCATCAAGTTCAAAGCACTGGAAAAGGCTTGCAAACCAAGACAGGAGAGCTCCCTGAAAAGCATGCTGCTGAGATAAAAGTTACCAATGCACTACAGACAGCAGCAGGAGCACCTGATGTGACAGATGCCCCAATATTAGATAAAGTTCTGCATGCTCAAAAAGTTGAGCTATGTGAAGAGTCTGCCGTTGAGATGAAAGTCACTATTGCCTCACAAACTCCAACAGCAGGGAAAATGACTCAATCCCCAGGTTTAGATAAGGTTTCTAAAGCTCAGACAGTAAAAAATCCTTCAAAAACCACAAGTTCTGCAGAGGTTTTGCAGACCTTATCTGTAGACAGCACAGAAGAGATCCCTCCAGTCTTAAATATGGCCAACACTTCAAACATTGGAGCTGATGATCCAATGACTTCCAAGTCTCAAGATATTGTATGTAGAAGTGGGAAACAACTTGAGCTGAAGTCACTGTCGCTCTTCTCTGAGACTGAAACTTGTTCTCCAGAGGCGAAGGGAACGGACACATGTTCTAGAGGAACAGTGGTCACAAGTTGTAGTCCAAAAGATCAGGACAGTATAAATGATATATCTGCTCTGACACTAGTTACGGAAATGGTTACTGAACTTTCCCCTGAGACACTTACTCAGAAACATTCAGCTTCAGATGACAGTGCCTTCAAGGAGTCAAGAGCTGGAAGTAAAGATCCTCACCAAGTACATACTACCTCCAGTTGCTCTGTACCAGAACTGGAAGCCTCTGCAGTTGCAGATGATGAAGAGAAGAAAGATGAAATTGAGGATATTTCTGCAGAAACATCTGAGAACAGTGAACCTGTAGAATCAGAGGAATCAAAGTTGGAGTACTCTTGTACCTTCTGCAGCAAAGTCTTTAAGGGAAGTCGAGTTGTAGCTCATGCTATGTTCCATTATCGTAAAGATGAGTGCATGTTTTGTGGGGTGAAGTTCAAAGATGACCTTCTTGCCATGATGCACCTATCTGATCATATTGAGAAGCTAAAGAAGAGCAAAGAGTCAACTGATAACAGCTCCCAAGAAAACCAGGTCTCTGAGACCAAAGATAAATCCATACCTAAAGCCTCTGCCAAAGCAAAGGCCACAAACAGGTCTTCTTGTCACCCAAGTAGCGGGAGACCATGGGAGACGGTTGGTTGTAATAAGTCAGCAAGCCTTCAAGATTCAAGTCCTCCTGGATCCAGAAAGTTAAGATCCAAAGCCAAACCAGTTGAACGTCCTTCTGTACAAGTAAAAAAGCAAAACCTGTCAAAGCGCCTTAATAGGGAAACTCCTGTTCGCAGGGTGAATGGGCATATTAACAAAAAGAAAAATCATGGCAGACCAAAAAAGGGCAACTTAAGCCCAGAAGTTAAGCATCCACACACGCATCAGGAGGTCTCTGAAAAAAGAACAAGTGATAGAACTGAGAATCCCAGATTGCAAGAAAAACAAGATACAGAGATGGATTTTGCAACATCCATTCAAGATGCTGGTGAAAAGAAAAATGTGGAGATACAAAATAGGGTTTCCTGTCCTGTGGATAGTTGTGCTTGGTTTACAGACCTCTCAAAAAACCGTGTTGCACTCCTGTACCATGCTCTTGAAGATCATTATGGTGAAGTGAAACCTCTAGAACTGGCATTCCGTATTGGAAATAGCAGATGCAGTATTTGCATGAGGGTTTTGTGGAGTTTTGAACATTTTCAGCATCATGTTGAAAGACATAAACTTACTCCTCGGCATCCTTGCCCTCATCAGGGGTGCACTGCCAGGTTCAAATCAGGAATGGAAATGAGACGCCACGCCAGAAGGCACAGTCCACTGCAGGCAGTATGTTGCCTCCCTGGTTGTTCAAAACTATTTATTTGTCTCTGGGCACTGAACCTTCACGAAAGAGAGCACTATGCTTCCAAACCCACTCAGTCCAACAAGAACTCAAATGATCAAACGGGTGACAAACACAATAACATGCTGGCTGGGAAGAAACAACCAGATCATAAGCCAAAAGATGAAGCTGCTACCCCTACTGTAAACAAGACTGTTGGCATAAAGGCAACTCGTAAGTCAAGGGCACAAACTACACATGACTCAACGGGAAAGTATGTCAAGGCTCCGTCCCATACCAATGTCCAAGTGTCAGTGTTGACACCAGTGTCAAAAGGGAGTAGTGACACCCATAATTCACAAGTCTTGAAGAATCTTTCAAACAAAAACACATCTGTACAGCCTGCTCGCCCTAATCTAAGATTAAGGCAGTCAATTAGAAATGTTAATGTAACAAGTACAGCACTGACAGCATTCAAAAGTCACAAAGCCATCTCCTCGTCATTGATAAAACAAAAACACAATATCAAAGTTAGGCATAAGTTCAAGAAAAAGCAAGTCAAAGTAAAAACTAAAGGTCCTAAACGAAGAGGCCGTCCTCCAAAGTCAAAGAAAGCTGTACATGATGAAAACATAGCTCAGCTGGCAAGCTGCTCTAAAGCTGCAGAGACCCCTAATACAAATGAGTTAAAAGATGATGAAAAAATCTGTCAGGATCAGCAGGCCCGTGATGTAGTCAAAGCTACTGAAACATTCATGGATGAATCTAAATCAAAAAGGTCAGCCAACAAACAGATTAAGAAGAATCAATTTGGACAGAAGGGAGTGTCAAATAATACCTGTACAACTAACAGTTTCAGTCAATCAATCACCACCTTAGCAGAGAACAATGATGTCAAGTCAAGGGCTGTCAAAATGACAATACGTGCTGTTCCTAAAAACGGTCGTCATACTGGTGCTTCAGGACCCAGCAAAATCAAGAAGCACAAGGTTACAAATTTTCATGCCAAAACAGAGATTAAGAAAAAGATTCCTCTCAAAGAACCTGGAAAAAGCTTGCCTACCTTGAAAAAAATTACCAAGCCAAACTCTGATGTCCCACTAGCTGAGGTGAAAGCGTCACCGGCAACAGTAGAAAAACCTGCTCATGAGGAGGGAAAAGCAAAGGCAGAAAACACAGCCTTGACACATAACTGCTCTGGTAACTCTGTACCTGCTGTCCCAGCTAGCTGTTTAAATGAGGGAACCTCACCGCCCACCACCTCAGGAGAGAAAACACAGAACGTAACAACAAAAGAAAAGCCAAAATCAAACATGAAATTAGAAGTAAAGAGAGGAAAGAAAACTCATGCTACTACTTCTGATTCAGGCAAGACAAATAAGAAGCGCCGAGATACCAGTATAAAAGGGGACCAAAAAAGGTTTAAGGACAGAAAGCCAAGCAAAGGTGGCAGCAAAACTGTTTTGAAAAAGACAGTCAATTCAGAATCTATCGACCAACGGTTTGAGGCTAAAGCATCAGCAGCAGAGAACTCCCCTGATGTTGAGGGAAAAGCAAAAATAGAAACATCAGGCACAACACTTCAGAATTCTGATTCCTTCATCTCAGTGGCCACAGCTGTCGTCTTAAATGACAAAACTCCATCCACTGCAACTGAAAAGATAAGGCAGAAGGGATCAAAAAAGGAAAAATCTAAGACCGGTCAGAGCTTAGACATTAACAAAGCAAATAAGAAACGAAAAGTTGTTCATAAAGAAGGTGACACAAAGATAGTCAAGAAAAAATGCAAAGAGCCTGGTGTTCCCTCAGCATCTACAAAGCCTGTCAAGTCAAAAACGAAGGTCCAACCACTCACTGAGGTCAAAACAGAGGTAGCGGTGAGCACTGTGGTAAAGGAGGGAAATACTCCAGAGGAAACAACACAATCAGCATTTAATGGCCCAGGGTACTCTGTGGTAATAAATGGACAATTGGCAACTGAAGATGTAAAACCCGCAGTGGGTAAAGACATTCTCACAAAGTATAGTAAGAGGCCATACATGCGTCCACCACCAACAGCATACCTGGATGAGAAGTACATCACCATGCCAAAAAGAAGGAAGGAGATGTCGTTTACTCCATCTACTCCGACAAGTCCCCGTTCTGAGCAGGCAAAGGTTACATCAGCTCTGCAGAGACAGCGATGTGCTAACTGTTTTGCTACTTTCAACAGTCTTGAGGATCTGCAGAGTCATCACCAACTGCAGAAGTGCTCAAACCTCTTTGGATTCGACTCTGATGATGAGGGTGAGTCCATGGTCATTATTGAAATCTGAAGCAAATTGAAGGTTCAATGCAGCATGTTGTGATATTGAGAATACTGTAATGGCTCCCATAGAAAACAAGATTTTACCAAAAACTTTGTGTGTACACTTAAAGACTTGCCCTGTTGAGAAACTTTACAAACCCTAATTGATATCAATTATGTAGACAAAAGCAATAAAAAATGGTCCACACACTAAATAGGTGCTCTGAAAAGGCTGATTTTATTACGTAGGGTTGTAAGAGTACACAGAAGTCATGGTTCAGTTCACACCTCGCTTTAGACATCAGAGTTCTATATGAGTTTGGTACAGAAATTTTGCCATAGCACCATCCTCCTTTACCATCTTTATTTTTGCTCTCTAGCTTAGGTTAGAAAAACACTTTTGACTTGTTGCATACCGTCATAGCTTGCCATAGGTGATTTAGTAAAACAAAAAATCTGCACAGGGTGTTTTTACTTTGAAAAGTGACCGGATTCACTGTGTCTGTCTGTGACTTCCTGTGTGCAGCTTGACCCATGTAGCCTCTTCCTCGTTGTGGCTTCAGTCTTTGTTCAGACTTTAGTTGTTTTGAGTGTCATGCAACCTCTACGAAATGTCTCGTTGCACTATCGGAGTTTAATCCATGCACTTTGGAACGTCCAGAGAAACCTAATGATTATAAATTTTTTTTAAAAAGCAATCAGGTCTACTACGTTAGCTCAGTCAGCATGTGCTAGGCTTGCTAAAGTTTTACTGCCATTTAAGTTTTCCGGATGGAACTATCACAAGCCAGTTTGGTTCCATTCATCTATTCCATTCATCAGTCTTTATACATTTCACCGTATATCATTATGCTGTGTATTTTCCGTACAATTCTTTGCACCTGAACCACTAATTGTGTACTGTGTATTCAATTCAAATTGATGTATTGTTACACCCCTATTATCAAATACCATCAGGACGTACAGGTAAATTTGACTAGCTATGCAGAATTTACAGGTAGGGTTTTATAAGGAAGGGAAAGATGCAATATTGTTTGAGTGGGAATAACAGCTCAAAATTTTAGCCTGTCCTTGTAGACATTATGGGGAAAAGGCTTTTAAGAGATATTTATTCTTTTCCTTCACCTTTTTTGTTTTTGTTTTTTGTTTTTGTTTTTTTGCTTCAGGCAACAGTTGAACATGTCTAATGAAGTCAAAGTGAACTGACATTTTGGTTCCGTAATGGACCTCCAAGGAGCTCCTGGATGGATCGTACCTCAACGGATCAGTGCTGTCTGGATGACTTTGCTGTGGGCGAGGCTCAGGAGCGGTCAGAACACATAAACTGGTCAATCAATAAAGAGAACTGAAGTGAATCCCAGTCAGACTATTAGCAGAACAGCTAGTACTGAAGTGCCTGCTCTGGAACCGCCATGCTGTTCCCAGCTGCTTCACCTGGTATGGAGATATTAAGCATTGTGGCTTAAAGACTGGAGTCTTGAAAGCTGTGAAAAAAACAAACTGATGCGAGACGAAAAGGCTGCTCCTGCTTTCACTAGGATACATATTTTTCATATCAGTAAGCCATATATTGCCATTGTTTGCTTTTTGCACTCTGCTCATAAAAATTCTCAGTCGATTTTTCTCTGCCTGAAATCAAAGTGATGGGATTTTACACCGACTGAAACATCTGTTTCATTTATTCATGCTCACCATGTTAACATCCTTAAGTTACATATAATTAAGACTGAGTCTAAACTTTGAAAAGCTGTAAGATTGCTGTATCATTTTTGGAATTTTTTTTTAAATATGTAAGTCATGTTTAAATACTAATTGTATTTCTTATACTGAGTTCCCTATGGAGTAATTAGGTGTTTACTTGTTCTCACCTTGAGTAACCAGTAGGGGTCAGTGTGCACCAATTTTATTTTTTTTTGCATCAGAATGATTTTTACTTACAAAGCTGCCCCACTGTATTTATCTCTGTAAACAATCAATTCCAGTCACATTCATTATGTATTTCCTTTTAGCAATAACAACTGCAAAATGTGCCAGTATCTCACTGTTATCTTAGTGGATTCTGTCACTGACAGACATATTTGCTGACTCATGTTCTTTCTGTTATTTGCTGTTAGTGGAGCAGCTGAGAATTCTGGCTTATACTTATATTTTCTCACTTAAACACAGATTTTTCAATTTTTAATCTTTACTGGACTCTCCAAGACCACATAGACATTGTGATCTCTCTTTTAGGGTATATGTTCTTTTAAAGAGAAGCAGTCATTAACTACTACAGTTTGAAGTGTTACAGGGAGGCCACACCAGTCTTTCATGATCTGCAGCAGTAGGTTCTATTTATTTATGTTTTATTTTCTATCTTTTGTAAATATTTGAAGAGTTTCAATGGCTTATTATATAAGGAGTTCTCAAAGCTGGGTTTATATTTTGTTCTCGAGGAAAAATAAAACGTTTTCAAATGGCGTCTGGAAGTGGATGTTTTACATCAGTGAGAGTGAGCAGTTTATTTCCAAAGTACAAAACAAATCAGTCAACTGGCAAATGATAAAACAGCAATCTTGGACAGTGAACTGTAGAGAATGTATTGAATTATGTCCCAAGAAGATGGATCCAACACAAGATTAATCTTCACCATTGCCAGCCTTTGTTCTGTGTCATCTTACCAATTAATAAAAGAATGCTTTACAACATGTGAAACTAATTAAAAGGCAAAAGTAATAATGAGGGTATGGCATCTTATCATCTCACAGGAGTCCAGTTTGGTCATTGTAAGAACTCAAATTGCTGTTCCTGCAGCACTTCCAAACAGCATTAGTTTTTTTTTAAGTTTGCATCTTGCATCAGTTTGTTATTTTGCAATAGTTGTGAAAAACAAGAGGACAGAAAACATAAATCTCCTTGTTTATCTAGATTGAAACAGGCACAGAATTGCTTCTAATCAAGAAGTTAAGTCCCACTTCTTACATTGCTTCCCTTTACTATGCAGAATTAGAAGAAGCAAATCTAAAATGTACCTACATTTGACACCCATAAATGCACTTAACAATAGTGATTCAGTTAGTTTGACAGTATTTTAATTCCAATTGCATTTTCTTGATCCATAAAGGTGGACTTCAGAGTAATGTTGCAACATGAACACAATTTTTTGTGAATGGCATATGAAATCAGTCTTGTCACTCAATGTCAGTAAAGCATTTAAATTAGGCATTAACACTGCTCAGGCTCAGTTGGTTGTATAATTTCTTGGTTCGACACAGTTGGCTGTGTCCAACAAATACACAACAAAAAAAGTATGTGATTAAATATGTGTAAGGTAGCTATGGCTGTCTGTGGCTAATGATAGTAATTACCATCAGCCATCAATCAGACTAGACAGACCAGACAAAGATCAGACAGGCAAGTGTTGAGGCAGTTCAATAGGCAGACGGTCATGAGGGCCAGACAGAAAGGCAATCTCTTTGTTTTCCATCTGAGTCAATATTGTTTATTGTTATAGACATGGACAGAGGGGGAGAGAGACATCTGAAGAGGAGGGAGGGAGAAAAGGAAACAGGAGACTACAGAAAGAATCAAATTCCCACCCCTTGGTCTGTGTGTGCTGAGGAGTGGAGGTAGCCTACTTTACACTAGATTGTCATTTGAAACATGACCAACATTACATGCATTTCTCATTCTCCATTTGCAGCTGAGTTAACATGCAGTTGTTTTTTAAAGGAGGAGTGACGAATTTCAAACTAATACTACATTATGATTGTCTCACACGGTATGTTCCTGGAAATTTGGGTTGGTAACAAAAACACGCAGTTACTTCCAGCAGTAATGGATATAAAATGGAATGAGAGTTTTGCATGGCTGTTGTCATTTCTCTAAAAAATTACATACTTGCCATCAAGCTAGGATGATATAATTGCAGAAAATTAAGCAGGACTGCTAAATAACAGTTTTTCATAGAAATGAAAACTAAAATCCAAAGTCAACAAAATACATTTTTGGTCATTTTTTAATACATTCAGGGGTTGTGCTGCTATAGCCTTAATTGTTCTGACATAGTCATAGCACACATTGGCTAATTTTAGCTCATTATAGGTAAACACTTGTATAATTTCTGAGTAAGTTACTAGTTGACTTTAAGAGTCTTCCTCACTTGTCCTACTTAAGGTTATAGCTAATTTCTAAACATTAGCAAAATGCTAAACAGTAACATTATAGCTGTAAGCTAAACCGAGCCTAAATGCTCAACAGTAGCATTATAGCTATAAGCTGAACATTAGCCAAATGCTAAAGAGTAGCATTATAGCTATAAGTTAAATGGTAGCTAAATGCTAAACAGTAGCTTTATAGTTATAAGCTAAACAGAAGCTAAATGCTCAATAGTAACTTTATAGCTATAAGCTAAACAGTCGCCAAAGCTTAACAGTAGCATATAGCTATAAGCTAAACGAGAGCTAAGCTCAGCAGTATCATTATAGCTATAACCTAAACAGTAACATTACAGTTTAATGTTTAGCATTAGCCTATCCTATAATTATAACTGTTACAAAGTAACCAGTGTTGTTTAGTCAATGTAGCATTTTAACTTATTTTGAGTTTAACATGATAAAATTATATTTAAAAAGTTGTTCCCAAAATCGTGACTACAACATACAGTACATGCTTTTTACTTCTTTACAGGTTACTGCTGCCAAAATAGCCAATTTCTAAAAACTTAGCTTTTAACATGAACAAAACAGGGACACAAACGTATCTGTCTGACAAGGGTTTTAATCAATACTTAAAAACTTATGTTACTTAAATATTTAATGGTGAGAGCATGATGAGAGAATTTTAGTTTTTCTCTATCAGTAAAGCAAAAAAGCTACAATTATTTATTTCTACATTGCAATAAATCTTCATCCTTATGTTTGATATGGGCAATTTTTGAGCCCTAAAATTATTCTTTTGTTAAAGCTTTAGAGAATTTTTTTGCAGTGCAGGCAAAATGAACAAATAAAGACACCATTCATATTCTCCGTAGTAATTAAACCTGTTGTAGTACAGACATGTAAATAGTTTCATTCCAACACAATATTTAGTTATAATATTGACTTTAAATACAGTATTTTACATCTGCACATGACTCCACCTTCAAAATATCAGTTTTAAATATGAAAAAGATTTAAGTATTTACAAATAATATTACTTATGGTGTGTAAAGTTAAATTAAAAGATCTAGAACTGTACCAAAGTGTTAACCATTAATCAGTTGTGTTTGGATTCAGCCATGGAAAGAAAAGTCTTCAAAGCAGTGCCGCAGTAGAGGCAAGGTGGAACTGGCGGATGTAATTGTTGTTTGGGAGTGTTTAAATTAGCGTTTAATATAACAGGGTCTGGCATTGAACCTCTAATCTGTTGGCTGAAGGGAGCTGCAACAGGGGTTAGAGGGTTAGGACTAAGATTTTTTTATATATATTTTTCATCATAAGCTGAAGTAAACAAAAATGATTCCTTTCATCATAGATGAAATGGACATGGCCCATTCAGTAATGTTAAAATCTAGTGTTGGAAAAAGCCCAAGATACCATCACCAAATCCATCTCTTCTTAAGGAGAAAATACAAGGCCCCAGCAACATCTCTAATATGATTAATACATATAAATCCTTCAACCTCTAATGTGATTCAGGGCTGCTAAAGAGTGAAGTTGTCTACAACTTATTTAATCTTAAAGCATGGAGGCTGCTCTGTTATTATTTTGTTACACTTTCCATTTCACGTAGTCACGAATTATGACTCTGAGGCATATCTGTGGTTGTACATCGTGCTCAAACATGTTGCAACAGGATGAACCCTGACTCACAGTCTCATTGGTCTTTCCCACTCTTGCTCTCATACTTTTAGGCAGTCATCAGGTGTGATTGGTCACTTCCAGTATAAAGTGAGTTACTTGTTGTGGGTAAGAGGCCAACACATGTTAGACAGTTCAAGAGAGTCAGACACATTTTCTCATTTTCTCTCGTTGGCTGAGATTACTCTGCTTTTATGAGTTTTACTGCATATTGGTTTTGGCCTTTTTGTTTCACCAGAAAGCACTCTTGTCCTCCTTTTTATCAGACAGCACTAATAAAACTCCTTAAGTGCTGTTTGTAGTCCTGTAATCCAGTACATGTAAATGTGCAGTTCTAGCTTCCTGGCCTCCCGTCAAGAGGCACTTCCTCCCTCTTGCCCTTTTTTAAGGACAAAAGATTTCTCGTCACATGTTGGAAAGCAATTAGTTGCGGCAAGTGCAACTTTGCTCCTCTGTCAGCCTGTAATCGGTTAATTCCACCCAGGCCTCATGTAGTTAGGGATACACTGGCAGACTTGGTTGCTGTAGTAAAAACCGGCCTGGCATACAGGTCTGGGCTGTCTGCAAGGCAACCTGTAACAGCTAGACAGAGAAGGAAAGAAGGAAGATGCCATAATGAAGGATTATCAAGTGAGAGAGGGAGATGGGGAATTAGTGAGAATTTTGTGGAGGGAAAGAAGGAGTGAGGTTAAGAGGAGCAGGGAAAAAATAAAGAGACACAGGAGATTATTTTCCTTTGGCACGAATACTATTGATTATTCAAATCTAAACTTCCCTTTTGGATAAACCCTGATCCAAGTTATGTTTATGCGTGCATCAAACATTTTTTGAGAAAAAAGATTTTTCCACAGAGAGGAGGAATATGGTCAAACTCTCGGAAATCTCCTTTTCAGGATCACTGTAGGTGTATAGTGTTGATGTACCAGCTCCTGTGACCAGATGATGGAATCAAAAATGAGAAGAATGAAGTGAGCGAATGGTTGGCACACTTGAATAATTAAGACTCATACCACCTTAACTGTATTAAAGTGATATTTCACCACAAATATATTTTTTGTGTATCAATTACTCACCTGTAGGTGTCTTGAAATAAAGAATAGATTTATTTCCTTCCAGCATTATTTCATTGTAAATGCATTTTTCCAAAAATTGCAATCCACTCACCTTAGCTGCTTTTGCTGACGATCTGTGGATAAGTGTCAGTACATCCAACCAAAACTCTCATCAGCTTCATGTGGTATAATCCAAATCTTCTTTATCGTACTGTAGGCTCAATACTTCTAAAACACTTATTTCAGCTAAAAAGCCACTAAATCCAACATATTTAGTATCTAATGCACATGCTTGGCTGGACCTTGAACCGGTTATGTTTAATTTAGAATTCTTTAGCTGAAATGTGTTTTGGAAGTATTGAGCCTACGACATGACAAAGAAGACTAGGATTATACCACACAAAGCTTGTTGAAAGTTTTGATGGACGTTTTTAGATGGTTTTGATGTTTTGAAATTTTATCTCTATAGACTGCCAGCAAAAGCAGCTAAAGTGAAGCTTGCATTTTTGGAAAAAATCTGTTCACTAAGAAATTGTGCAGAGAAGGGAAAAAATACATTCTTCAATTCAAGACATCTAAGGGTGACTAAGTCATACACACACACACACACACACACACAAACACACACAAACAGTTAAAATCACTTTAAACAGATAAAAATTGGTTGCACTAGCTATTCAAAAAAAATTCCAAATTCATAGATGCTTCTTTATTCTTTATTCTTCTAACCTTTATTTTCAAACATTAGCCAGATTCAAACTGCTGATTAAATCAGTTTATGTGAATTAAAAATTAAGTCTCTCAGCAAATTTGTTGCTAGCAAACAAACAAACAAAATCTCTAACTTAACTGTACAAACACCATTTTGAGAGTAATAACTGATTATGCTAACCCAGCTAGCCTAGCTAGTCTAGTGTGGGTTTGCTAGCCAGCAGTTGGTCATTTGTTGTTATTGGCACAACAAGGTGGTAACTTGAGGTATGTTGCATTATCTTAAGAAAATCGAATGTATCAATTTACAATAATAGTGTTTAATCAAGTGTCTAGTGAGAAATGAACTTTTTATTGGTAACCCAGTTACAGACTAGCAAGCCATATTTAGGTTTGACAGTTAATTGGTTAGCTAGCTAATTTGGTTAGCTAGGAAACAAACTTAGGAAGAGCTACTTTGTGTAGAGAGCCTGTTTTAATTTAATATCTCCTGTTAATTAGCATTTAGGTTCTACCATGGCAAAGTTAACAGAGCACTGTTTTTGGAATGTCAAGCTGTGATATACTTGAAATTGAGTTAGCTTAGTTTTTCCAGTTACAAACCCTCAGTGACTAAATGAACAGACATTTAAGGAAATCATGCTCATACTCTGTCTCAGTCAGAGTACAGATCTCATTTATTTCAGCCCTCTTAAAATGAGAAAGTGTGAGAAGCTATACATCAATCCCACTTGAGTGTATGTCCATGAACTTTCCCACATGTACAGCCACGATGACAAATCACTCATATCAAAGCTCATGTCTGCTTGTGTACTTTTCCTTGTGCCTGTCACTCCATCTGTCTCCCAGTCTGCCTGCCTGTCTGATGGCTGCTCTGCTCACTGTCATTAAGTTGACCCTGTCTCCCTGTCTGTCTCTCTGCAGGCCTCTTGGGTCAGAGCAAGGTCGCACTCTTGCATGCTAGCTGTGGGAACCACGACATGTATGCACAACACGCACGCGCAGCTGAGACCGGTCAAATGTTTCAGACACCCTGTTTCCATAAAAGGTCATATGGAAACATGTGAACGAAAGAAGATTGAGAAAGAAAGTTTTTCTTTCTCCAGTTAGGAATGTATGACAGTCCATTGAGAGTTTGATTGCTCTCCCCTTCTAACCGCCTTATTCAATCTCTCCTCACCCCTTTCTCTTGCTGAGCTTCCAGGCCAAGAGTCCTGATGGCATCCAAGGGCCAACAAGCAGCAAATGGCATAAGTACTCGCAGTATAAATGACTAGTTCAGGTAAATCATGGTGAACTGACACAGAAATGGTGCTTTGAGTCTTTAAAGCTTTAGTGGAGGTCATGTTGTTGAAACATTTTCATTTCTACTTGAATTTTTAAATTAATATCCCCAAATTTTGCCCCAAAATTTTGTGTTTTTACAATTTCAAAACAGAGTTAGAGCTTTATAGAGTGAAGAAGCTGCCATTGAATTTAAATATGCCATTAAATATTATTCAGTAAAGTACATACCAGTAAAAACTGGCTCCGAAACCAACTGTATCAACATAATTTCAATGGAATTTCCAAGTTGCTTTAAAGACCCTGATTGTAGTCATCACTGCAGAAAAGCCCGTATTGCATCAGCTACTTGCCCTCCATTGAGTTTGAGTGGCTTGACCACAGATAGCAGTCAGTGCAATTGTGCAATCCAGTGTTTATGCCACCAAGTGCAATGCAGCTGTAAGTTTCCTAGAACTTCAGGTTTATGCCAAATCATTGACTCTTTTATGAGAGAAGCAGGAAATGGGAACAAATAGGGTAATTCCAATGAACCGTAATGATGCCTACTGCAAACCACACTTTATGATTCTTAGAGCTGAGGTGGATGCAATGACACACTGTTTCAGCCAGCTTATGTGTGATGCGCTGTACTGTATTTGATTAAACACCAGGAGGTTAGATAGTAACAGGACAGATTGAGAAATATTTTGATCCCAACAGAGTTGAAACATACAGAAGCTTATTGCTGCCATGCCATAAAAAAAGGATCAGTATCATGTTATAACATGAAAAGCTTATTGTTGTAACAATATATTATTTCTATTATTAAAACATGAAACTTATCATGTTGTAAAATGAAACTTTTATTGTTATAACAATATACTATTTATATTGTTAAAACATGAAACTTATGTGATAAGGTGATAATTTCTTATTATTACAATAAACTTATCATGTTATAATGTGATAATTTCTTGTTATAAGGTAATAAGTTTATTGTTATAACGAGAAATTGTCATGTTATAACATGATAAGTTTCATGTTTTAACAAAAAAAATGTTATACCGTGATGATATATTGTTACAACAACAAATTTTCATGTTATAACATGATATGTTTCACGTTTTAACAATGTATATAGTATATTGTTATAACAAGAAAAATTTCAGGTTATTACTTGGTAAGTATATTGTTAAGACAAAAAAATTATTAGATTATAATGTGATAAGGTTCATGTTCAAATAATATAAACAGTACATTGTTATAACACTAAAATCTTTGTGTTATAACATGATCAGTTTATTGTTATGACAAGAAATTATCATGTTATAATGTGATAAATTTCACAATATATTACATTGTTATGACAGTAAAAGTTTCATGTTATAATGTGGTAAGTTTGTATGTTGAAATAAGCTAAAAATATCATGTTATCACGTAAAAATATCACGTTTTAATGTGAAACTTGTAATGTTATAACAATAAACTTATCATGATAAAATGTGATTCTGATCCATTTTAATTTATATGGTGTGACAGCAAAATGCTTCTGTAGAAATATGATCTTTGACATTAGTAAGATTGGTGTACAGAAGCATTGTAAAATATTTTGATGAAAGTAATCTTGTTTTATTACTTTCTGGCTTAGTACACAGGAAGTTCCACAAGTTCAGGGTCTAATTGGCAAATGTGCTGAAGGTGCATACATGAAATTATTTCATCCCTCAAAAGAGACATTATCTATTTGCTTGCCCCTTTCCACAGCAAGCTTAGAGTGGAGAGCTGAGACTCTCAGAGTTTTGCTCAAAGACACTTTGGCAGGATGAACATCGACATGAAACCAGGCTATGGAGAGACTCTTAGCCCTCTTGTGCACCTACCTGCAGATGTTGGGGTTGAACTTCCTGCCCTGCAGCAGACACGAATGTGCACTCTCTCTGCACTGACACAGGCAGGTGTCAGGGTTGAGGGGCTGGTTCCTGGGACACTGTGCAGCGCAAACACACCCACACAGCTCCTCGTCCCAGTGCTGGCCGGTGGGGCATAACTTCCCCTCACCTTGACCTTCACACCGGCATTCACCTGAGCGATGAGAGAGTTTAAAACAGAGAGAGAAACACAAATTTTAAGGCAATTATATGAATCAAAAACAAACTTTACCAGCATTAATAAAGTGCATTTCTGTCGGGCTAAATATTTGCTGGGTGGGTTTTGACTTGTTTCTACTAATATTTGCATAAAGCCCAACTTCCCCAATCTTCCTGCTTGATTGCTTTAGAATGATAGCTTTTTCTTTGCGGTTTGGTGTGTTTATAGTAAATGGGTCCATGGCATGAGATATATGAAAAAGTAGGTGTTTCTTTCCTATTTTTGCACACGAAGAGGAACACTTTAGGAACCTACTCTCAGTGGTTCAGACTTTGGGGTTTTAATTATTTAAAGCAACAATAATGTCAAATATTTTCAATAACTGCATTCCTTCTTACAAGTGTCGTGGTCCAGTTTCCAGCCTGGATCGCAGCTGTCCTCAGTGAGTCCATTTCGACAGACACACTCGCAGGTGGACTTATCCAGAACTCTGTTGCGACCACAGAGAGCCGGCAGACCTGAGTCCAGCGCCCCTGAAAGCCGCATGGAGAAGAGGTAAAAAGGGATGTTAGCTGTTTTTCCGGCTTTGTTGTTGGCAATGCTGGTATATCAGTCAGTCTGTCACTTTGGTCCAGACTAAGATATCTCTAAAATGGGTTACTTAGATTTATTTTTTTCACAAACATTAATAGCCACGAGGATGAATCCTGCTGTCTCTTGATTTTTCCTTTAGTGCCACCAAGAATTTAGAGTATTTCCCTAAAATTTGCCTCAGAGGGTAAATTCTAAAACCTTTGGTGATCCAATGAATGAATAAATGGATAAATTCATGACGAAATGAATGAATGACTATTGTCAAACATAATTTGCCAAGTTTTTATAACCAATTCTTTTCAAAACAAATGGCATTCCCATTAGCCTTAGTTGCATTTTGTTTGTATTGCTGATTATCAAATGTTAGCATTCTAACAGTAAGGTGGCGAACCTGACACGTTACACCTCAGCATGTTAGCATGCTGGCATGCTGGCATTTGCATTAACAAAAAGTGCAGCTGCACCTACAGTAAGTACATCCTAAACGAGCTTCTAGCATGGCTGTAGACCCTTATGTCTTGTGTCATAGATGCTAATGAATGCAGCTATAGCTGCAGTGATTAAAGTTGGAAAAAGCTAGCACTGAAGCTAGCATTTTCCTATTTTTTAGGGACTTGGTTGGGCTTTGTAGGTGTCACATGTCTAGAAGATAAACATTAATTTTAAGCAATAAATAATTCTCCAAACGAGTATTTGAATTTATACAGATGCTTTTCACTGATATCTTTTTTCAGTCTGGTAAAACAATCTTAAGTAAGGTTTATTATTTGAAAAAGAAAAAGTAGCTGCACTGTACTTCACAACATGATTGTACAAGTAAAATGCCACAAAGACACTTTTGCTTCTCACGTTGCAGTAGAAAAAGCTGCCCCTCAGGGAGAAGTCGTCTTGGATCATTTCATTTGCCGCCAAGGCGTCATCATCAACCTCTGGCGGTAATGGTTGGAGTTTTTAAAAAGAAAGAATAAGCCGAAATCTGGCTGGCATCCGAAAACATGCTCGGTTAAGGTGCAGCCACATTTTGGATGACACTGCATTTCAGTTCAGAGCCGGGAGCTTTCAGTGCTGTGCATTAGTTTACAAGGAGTATTTGTACACTCCGTTCTGTGGAGTGTTTACATTTTATAGGGACTAGATTGTGCAGGTTTTTACTCCTGCCAAACTCTGCAGCAGGTGGTTTCCACTTCAATCACTGAAATCACCTGGTGTTGTGTTTGTCTCAAGGTTTAAGGTCTTTGCTGTCTTGCGTCAGTTGCTAAACCTGCTGCTTTATCATCACACTATATAAACAGTGGTCTGACTGCAGAATTTTACCCTTGGGATGAATCCTGTTTTTCTAATGCAAAGTCCTGCTAGAGTTATGTCTTATTACTTTTTTGACATCCTGATTTCAACCCTTTATTAATGAAATATTGTTACACTTGCTGTAAATACTGATGAGTTATACTTTTGATCTGTTACTTTTATATCCCAAAACTCTCGCTGCTGTCAAGCATTTGAGTGCAAAGCGTGTCTTTTATTTGTTTTAGTGTTGCCTCACGACCACAAAATACAGCCAAACTGAATGATTTACGATTTTCAGCTTTCTAGACCAGTTGATGACAACCTTATTGGCTCCTCAAAATGAAGCCGTGTCCCACCGTGATTCACTGAGCGGAATTTAGAGGCCAGAGGAGCAGAAAGAATCCAAATCCAGCATAAATTAGAGAATAGACAGGACAGAACACAGGGTATCTGAAAACTCCTTAAAGGTGTTATACAGTGAATACGCAGCGGCCACAGCAGAAATGGAAAAAAACATGACTCATGCACACTTACCAGTCTCAGAGTAGTTTATGGCATCTGTAGAAACACAAACACAGTTCATTGGATCCCATAAGGAGCCCGGGGCACAGGGATGTTCAGGCGGGGAACACCTACCAAACACACATGTTATGAATGCATGGATACAGAAAAAATGACTCAGAAATGTTTGTAAATGCACATCACTTTCTCTCACAGGTGATCTGTTGCAGCTCGTCTTATGATGGAATGGAGCGGCCGCTTGGGGACGCATTCGCACGAAGTGTGGTTGATGAAGGTTACCATGACGGTCGAGGGTTGTTCCGTCCTGGATAAGGAAACCTCCATCAGCTGGCAGGAAGAAAGAAGAAAATCAGAGGTGTGTGTGTGTGTGTGTGTGTATGTGTGCTGAATAGATTATATAAGAACACATTGCTTCATGGCTGTTTATCTTTTGTTTTTCCCTCTTTTCCTGACATGTAACTGCTTTAACTCTTTATGAAATGTTACAGCTGATGTGTAGAAGTTACTGTAATGGTTGCAAAGTTGTGCAACTTTGCGTGTCTGTGCATTGTATTGACTTGATGTCCAGTTGCAGCCAAAGTCCCGCTGCAGTAGGGTGTGATGCGATACAGATGAGATTGTTATGTAACTGGTTAGATTGGTTTCCGTCCTCCTTTCTGACGCAGTTTGACATGTAAGAGGAGGAAATACCAACACACTTGTG
>JAQLOL010000017.1:3187379-3201612 GCA_029783665.1 Naso thynnoides | reverse complement strand
ATACCTCAGCTGCCAATGTGTTGTAACATGTTGCTGTTGGCCACTGTTAGTTATTATGGGTGCATTAGTCCTTTCCTCACTTGCACACACACATTGTTCCATTCAGGTACATAAGGAAGCTATAAAGTCTGTGTTTCCTCTATGCCTTAGTATTGCTGTTCTTGCGCTTTTCTGTCTTTTTTGTGGTTCCCTTTTATCGCAGTTAGACTCAATGCAGGAAAATGTAATAAAATTTAAAAATGCCTGCCCTGCTGCTGCAGTGCCCTTGAGCCAGACACCATCATCTGACTTCATCCATATTTTCCGCATTTTCAAGTATGTCCGGTTGCTTTATTAATCAATGTATTGACAAACTTTCAGGGTGCACTAATGTTTCCTGCGTGACAAGTTAAACTACCAACCTCAGGCCTCCTGGGTAAGAGCATCTGAGCATCTTAAGAGCAGTGCTCGGTCTGATGAAAAGGAACTAACAGACTGGAGATTCTCAAGCAGCACTCCCATTAATATTATTACTGTTATTGTACAAAGAAGGCTTTATGTGGTGAACCAGGTTTACGCAGGAAGTCTCAGTTAACAGTAGATACCGCTTTATAAACCATCATCGCTGTGAGTCATCCCATAAGGATTTTCCTGCTGTCATGAATCATGACTCTGTTGTGGAAGTATAATAGATGAAAGATAAAAGGTTAATTGAATAACAGCAAGGCTAGTAAAGGGCGACTAAATGTCAGTTGGGACCTGGTTGTCTGGGTGTCACACATTGATTTCCCTTGAGATTGAGGGTGGATGTTTAGTTTCCCAGGCTGAGAAGCAGCAGACTGGTACAGCTGGCATTACCTAAACAGAAACCAGATCTCTGTTGTTATCAGAATCTCCATTTATCTCTTCCTCCTTCACTCTGTCTCTCTGCCCGCCTCCCTTTCCGTTTCTTTTCATCCATCTCATCTGTCTCAGCATATTTTTCATTTTTGACCTCCCCTCTCTGTTTGTGTTTCACTGCTATCTTTATCTTGCCTCATTTCTTTTCTTATTTTCACCTGGGACATAACTCTGGATTTCTTATCATTATTATTATTGTTCTTAGTGTGACTTCTAAAATTCTTCCAAAACAAGAAGGTTTTTTAATTGGTGAATATAAAAGTACAGTCTACAGCCATGCTATCGCATCTGCAAAGCTGTTCAGCAGTGCTTGGAACTAAAAGCTAACATCAGCATTTGTTTATTTTATGTTATTTAACCTTTATTTAACCAAGAAGTTAAATGCTTGCAATGATTAAAGCTAACATGCTAATGTTTAGCAGCTATAATGCTTATTTAAGCATGTTAGCACAATGATTTTTGCTAATTAGCACTAAACACAAGGTATAACTGAGTCTCATGGGAATATCTTTACCTTTTCAAATATTTAGTCATAAACCAAAGTTGTTGACAAGGTTATATTACAACCTGATGATGACGCTAGATAAAAAGTCAGGAGATCATTAGAGTCATTGTATGTCATTCTGAGGGGAAAATTAATATAGGCACCAAATTTCACATTAATCAATTCGGTGCAGGTGGTTCACTAATCCAACAAATATTTGATCATATTTCACGTCGATTGCAACATGCAAGGAGAGGCATACAGCTGATATATTTCAGCAAAACTGGGAAAATACAGTTGACTTCAAATGAAACTGAAAGTTTTACTTTCCTTTTTAAAAATGTGATCCCTTTTGGAATTGATTAGGGATGGACTGACATGGGATTTTTGGGGCTGATACTGATTACAATATTAGGGCGCAAGATATCCGATTTATCAGTCGATGTTACACATACATAATATCGGCTAAATGTGGTTATCAAATACTTGTGACAAAGATATGTAATTGAGGCAGGATATGTTATATTTTCACAAACTTCATTCTAAACATCAAAGCACTGAACAGTTAACACCTCCCCAATTAATCATTAAATAATGTACAAACTATGTAACTACACCATTTTAAATCAGTAGTCCAAGCTTTTTTTCTGCCCATAAGAAACAATTTTAATATTGGCTTATTTTGGAGAACATATATTCGTTGATACTAATATATCTGCTATAGGCCAATATCGACCAATAATATTGACAAACTGATATATCGGCCTTGCCCTAGATTTGATGTTGGTCCTATTGGTCTGGCTAGTGACAAAAGTTGTTTTGCATTTATAACTAAGTATGTTAAATTATTATTACTGGCTACTTAGGGACTAAAAGAACCAACTTGAGGATGGATTCTTCTCTTATTCTTTTGAAGTTGTCCTACATTTCCTCTTTCTTTTTTTTTTCTCTCTCTCTGTTGTGTTGTCAAGTGACCATATGACATGAGGTCATTGCTGTGGGAGTATGAAGTCATTATGGACGAATGACCATCATTAAGTACTTCTGGCACCCAGACACGCACGCACATGCACACACCCATGTCACTCAGTTTTTCTTCCAGCATAAACATCTTACATATGAAGCTATTGTTATGTACAAACGTAGCTTTTCTTGTAATTTGGATTTATGTACAGTGACTGACCTGTGGATTGCAATTTCGCAATGTCATTCTTGGACAGCGGTTTTCTACAGCACCATGACTCAATGCTATTAATTAGATTTTTTAGAAGGAAGCTTTCAAGTAAACCGCAGTTGCACTTCCACAGAAAAACACAGCTGTCATATTCAACTGAGAGTGAGACTGAATGCCAAATAGTTTTCCTGGCTGGCTCATAAACAGCATTTACAGTAAGGGAGTTAGATGAAACCAGAGCAAATGATGCTTTTACAAGCAATTGAAATGACATCACAGCACAAACAAGCTGTAACAATACAAAAATGAAGCAGGTGTGGCTTTGCTTTTATAAACTGGAACTGAAATGAGACTCACTTTGATCATTTGTTGGTCAATCAAATTAAGGTTACACAAAAGTGGAAAATTACAACTACTTGGAGTATTTTTGCAAGTTAATGTAGGTCATTTTAATTTTGATCATATACAAAATTAAAATTTAAAGCAGCAAAATTTCACTTTTATTTTTGTTAATTCAGGCAGCCACTGGGTACAAACGTGATAGGAGCACTAAAGTTTCCTATCATAAAGTTCTTTAGTTATACCCAGTGTATGTATTTGTCTTGGAAGTGAGTGAAAAAAACAACATAAAAGATAAGGTGATTTGCTGTACCTGCTTGTATTTATGTAAGATTTAGAACCTTAAAGCAGAAGTAGGCAATGTCTGAAAATCAAGCTAGTTGTAGCATGAGAGTCTAAAGGAAGCATCCCCGTTGCAGCCTCATCTCCCTGTTTATTTTGTTTGTTGTCGCTCTCTCTTTTATACGCAGTTTGTGTTAAAATTCATGACGAGACGAAATGGAGAAAGTTATGACATTGTTAACTGGTCTGCCTCAGCTCGACTCAAGCCGGATGACGATGTCCCATGCAGACACTATTGTTGGCAGAGGACAGTTTTAGGTCATAAGACATGTCATTTGTTTCATCAGCAAATCAGCTCGTAGTGACGTTACCTGTCGCTAAGAGGAGCAGTGTAGAGCAGCCAATAGGAACACGTGCTCTCTGAAATGACCTGTGATTGGCCAAAAGTCCCATCGCGGTCTGAATACAGAGCTAAGGAGCGGTGCAGAAGTCCAGTTTTCTACAGACCACCTGAAGTGCTATATGCTGAAAGATTATTATAGAATTTTTTGCCTTAGACACCAAAGATAAACTGTCAGCCTCATCTTTAATATGGCAATGGTGAAACAAAGTAAACTTTGTTTAGGAAAAATCATCTTGGGTACATCTAATCCTACTGCTAATAGACCTAGTTGCACAGTAATAGTAATTTTGTTGAGCCAAAGCTAAGATTATCAGCATTCTTTTGTAATGTTATGGCTACATGACAATAAGCCAACAGCAAGATATAGCTCAGTAGCAAGGCCAACAGTAGATGTTATGTTATAAGGCAGCTGTTCTGCTGCTGTCTGGCAACACTGAAGTATTTGCTGCCGCACAACCAGACTGTACAGAGCAGCTTCTTTCCTCAGGCTTTGAAACTCCTCAGTTAATCAGCAGCAGTTCGCCACAAAAAGAGTTAACTTTTCAAATCCAATCCAGTGGCAGGCATGAGAATATAGAAAAAAGTCAATTTTCCTGCTAACTGTCTTGTTTGCTGATGTAGGCCAAATCAAGACATCAGAATCCATTTGAGACTGTTTCATACTCAGTTAAAAAGCTCCTTGTAGTATGTTTAAGGAAAACCCAACTTAACCGTATGAGGGATAATGGGATGAACACTTTACACAAAAGGTTACTCTTGTGACCATAACAGCTATCAGCCTGCATTAAAGCCTTGGAAAACCCATTTGTCTGATCTCCAAGGATTACGAGTCACCTCAGGAACTCAGGAAAATAATATCCTTCCACCACAGCAGTCAGGCTTTAGACCTGTTCATAGTAGACTAAGTGCTGCAACTGGTATCGTGAATAACTCATTTGATAAAGAATAATACTGCTGCATTCTTTGTAGATCTGTTCAAGGCTCTTGATTCTGTTAATCATAATAGTTTGCTAAACAAGTTGCTTTTCAATTGGTGTTGATGATCATGCTTCCACTTGGTTTAAATCATATATTTCTGGTTTGGGCTGTTGGTGCCAATTGCTTCCAATAAAGTCAAAGGTGTTCCACAAGGATCAGTTTTAAGCCCCTGTGCATATTTAGTTTGTTTATTTTATTTCAAAGGAACATTGCATTGTTTGTTTTTCTGTATTGTCCTCATCTCTCCAAGAGATGGGGCCAAACCATTCGTTGTTTTGCAAGTCACAGATTAAGTCTCAAGTCTTCACACTCAAGTCTCAAGTCAGTGCTAGACTTTGAGTTTCAAATCCTATGGGTTCGTCACCAAATGCTATTACAACAGAACTGTTGGAAATTTCTGTATCTTAGTACTTTTTGACCTGACTGCAAGTTGTTTTTTGTTGACCGCCACCATCCCATATTTTTGAACACAAATGAAGTAATCTTTGCTATCATATTCCCAACTGGAGACGAAGATGTAATGTTGATTTTTTATGGCTCTGTTCTGCCAATTGATTGAATGCTGTTGGATTAGTTCAAAAGTGGACGTGGGGAATGAGTAGTGTTAATGCTGGTTAATTTAGGAAATAAAGGAAAAGATTGATTGATTACATATTTTTAAAGTAACGTAGATTAGATTAGATTACGTTATTGTCCATTTACTTTACATAAAAAGGAAATTCATCTTTGTTACTGGCCTACATAACTGTCATAGAAAATACAAAGTAACATACTTAATCTCTTCAAATCAAAAAGGCTCAAGTCTAAGTGGAATTTTTAGACATCGTTAATGTCCAAATCGAGTTGCAAGTCTTTCTGGATTTTGTCATGATAATTTGTAACTTTTGACTGTTGTCCAAGTCATATAACTCGAATCCATATGTCTGCTGTCTTGTATGCCATCACCTTGACAGCAAAACAGATTTTTTAAAATCATTTAAAGCTTGTTCTAAACTAAAAATAAACTTTGTCTACAAAATGTTTGAATGTAACAAGAGCAAAGAACTTTATTATTCTTTCTCTAATGCATACTCACTGTAAATCTCGGAGACAATACAACCTTACAAATGATTTTTTGTTAGAGCAAAGATTACTACAACTGTTAATACAAAACACTTGTTGAAGACCTCGCTCAAAAACTAACAAATGTTGATTCTTATGCCAAAACAATACTTGTAACTCCACACAAAATTTTAAAAAAGCCATCAGAAATTCAACCCTCCCTTAGCAAGATCCTTTACACTGGGGCAGCTGACACTAACCTTAAACCAGTAAACAGATCATCATGTCACTGAATTGTCCTACATTGTTTGTCAGGCATCTCTTGTAACAGTCAACCTCAATAAGAGTTTTATTAGCTGAACTAAAAGCATTCTCCCAAAAGGATCTTCTATCATTTGGTGTTTTGATGATGGTGGAGAACTCTACGTTGTATGGCAGCATCCTCATCTGCATTTGTTATCTCCTCCACTCAGTAAGAGCTGCTTTAATATGTCACCTGTGTTAACGCTATTATATGCTAATTTTAAAGCTGTAGAAGTTAATGAAGCTCCTCAGTGGTTTCGTCTAAAATCAATCAGAAATGGTGCAGCACACATCTTTATAGATGATGGAGAAATTAAATGTCTCACCTCGGTGCCCATGTCTCCAGTTTCGTAATAGCCTGTATAGTCTTGTCCTGAGCACAAGTAGCTGATATTAACAATCCATAGGAGCAAAGCTGGTACCCACATAGTGAGGAGATGAGGAGGAGAGGAGAGGAGAGGAGAGGAGATCTCAGGAAGGAGGAGGAGGAACTTAGTGAATTCTAAGCTGGATATAAAGTTTAAGGGAAGGCAAGAGGGAGGTGGAGGAGTCTGAGGTGAAGAGGAGGAAAAGGAGGAGCAGGAGGGTATCACAGACTCGGCAGGTATCTCTTTGCTCCTCTCGTCATTCTACCCTGGGACGAAGTTGCTCTTCCGGCGCAGGTTGTTTGAATTTGGGAAACCGGCTGAATAAAACATGATGAGGAAATCGTCTCGTCTTCTTCGGGTTAATCACAGCCCCCTTTTTTCTTTCACTTCAGAGGAAGTCTTCCCCCTTGTCTTGATGTGTCTCCATTCTCACTGCTGTTTAACTCTATGTCAGGTGTCTATTCCCCTTTTTAAGTCACTATTTGTCTCTGTCTCTGCTTTTTATCTCTTCAGTTTTTCTTCTTCTTATGTCTTTTATGAACCTCAGTTTGAAGTATTCCTCAAACAGTCTTTTTTTTTGCTGATTCTTCCACGTATGTCCCTTTTCTCTGCAGCCTCGGTTGCTCCTCTCCTCGCCCTTCACACATGCACACGTCCTTGCTTTCTTTATCTATATTTTCCCCTCTCTTCCACACAACAGCTGTGCTCTTCCCTCCCTCCTTCTGTCTCTTCTGTCTTTCTCTCTCTCAGATTATTGCTGCCTCTTTATCTGTCTCCTGTTTCTTCCTCAGAAACCTCCGGGGCATAGCTCTCGCTGTCTCTCTCTGGACTTTTTTTTTCTAAATCTGTCACAACTTTTTCTGTCAGGCCCTCTGATCCTTAGAGAAGCATCAAAGTAGAGAAAAAAAAGAGGAAGAGCTTATTCCAAATCCTGTTCCCAGTGTTTTTTCTTTTAAAAAAAGGAAAGCAGGAGGCTTAAAAAAATGTGTCCAGCTTTTGGTATTAAGTTCTTGTCCAAACAGAGTGACTGTGCGTCCTGCTCACACACATCCTGGTGGAGTAAATGAGAAAAAATACAAGAATGGAAGGATTGTATCTTGTGGGCGGAGTAAAGGATTTGAAAGAGATGATTCGTGCGTTATAGCTGATTATACTGGCACTGTGTGTTTTTTTTTCTCCCCAGAAATTGCAGGCTGTAGAGTGTCTACAGAGGCAGGCAGCGCCTTGGCACTGACACACTTTCTCTTACCACATGCCGCCATCCTTTTGTTATGTGATTTAAATTCACTTGAGAGGTTATTTTTGTGCTGTGCTTCTCTAACTTTGCAAAAAGACATTCTCACAGGCAAGAGGCAGGTTCAAACATCTGTTATAAAATCCGATTATCCTCCTGCGTTCCTTATCACTGTTCCCGTTCTTGCGCATTAGTCTTTATCCTTCCATCTTTGCAATTCCTTGCAACTACTTGCTGCTTGAGACTTTGCAAATGTGTCTTCGGTAGCAGCCAGAGGTGATGAATGTATGAGCTGCTTAATTGCAGCTCTAAGTGCCTTTTTATGACCTGCTAATACCTTTGCTCTCTTTCTCTTGCCCTGCTGTTTCTGCTTTTTGTCGGCCGCCCCTAATTCCTGCTAGATTCTCTTCACCCCAGTAAGCACCTTTTCAGTGTCAAGACTAGTCTCTGTATGTGTGTATACACGTGTGTGTGTGTGTGTGTGTATGAGAGAGAGAGAGAGAGAGACAGATAGAAAGCCACAAAACTGGTCTCACACCTGCAGCTCCAAACACCTTTTCTGCCTTCACTCCTTCACACTTCATCAAGCTCCATCGTTGTCTTCCTCCCTCCCCCTTTCACCTCTTTTCTCACTCTTTCTCCCCTTGGTTTGGCCTTACAAGGTCCTAAAATGACAAACTTTACATACCTCCTTAACTGTCTTGCCCCAAGGCAGTGGGCATGTGTGTCTGTGTGTCATGAAGGATGAGGAAGAGGGGAGGGTAAGAAGAGGTGAAAAGCAGACAGAGCTTACATCTCTGTCTAAATTATGATTCCTTTTTTTTCCTCTCCCAGGGCAAAGCAGTTACTGACAACTGTGAAAGAAATTACAGACAGACAGACGGTGAAGAACACAAGGGGAGACGGGAGGCCGCCGCCGCCGACGACCAGGAGGGAGAAAGAGGTGTGTCTGGGAAACGCAAAGAAAACATCCGATTTTTGGGCCAGTCACTGCCAGCCTTTTTTGAAGGATTAAAGACGCACACCCCCACACACTCACACATGCACGCACACGATGGCAAGTGCCTGCTTGCAGTATGCTTTATGTGTTGAAATCCATGAAGCCAAATTCCACATTCCAGTCATTGCTTTCTCCATTTCATCATGTGAGCTCGGGGCACAGAATTAGACATGATAGAGAGGGAAGTTCATCGAAGTTTAGAGTTTGAAATGCTAACATTAATCCTTTTCGGTCCAACTCTGTGGCAGTAACAAACAGACAGATGGGTGTTTTTAGAGTCAAATTTTATTGTTAAAAAAGAGAAAATATCACTTAACACTTGAAAAGGAGTAGGCATCGATGGCAGTTACCTAAGCTGCCTAAGAGGAAAAGATTAGTTGTTTCTTTGGTTGGTAAAGAGGAGAATTCAAACTCCCTGGTAAAACGTTCATTGATGACAATGCTCTACAGAGGCAGACACAAGCAAACAGAACTCTTAGAAAGTCAGGAAAAATGGAAGATAAAAACTATAGTAATATGACTTAATGTGTTTGGAAAAAATAAGCATTTTCTTGTTTATTCTGCTAATCGTGCATCAGACCCTCAGTGTCTATGCTTTTAAAATGATTATGCACAAACTAAATAAACTACATGAAACCCCGTTCTAATACAGGTGCACATGTTAGATAACAGGGCCTGACTATCATGAGATTTCTGGGGTTGATGCTGATACCGATGTTTTGGAGCTAGAAAATTCAGATAAATCGGCCGATATTTCAAATAAAGAATATTGCCTGAATGTGGTTATCACATACTTGTGACAAAGACATGAAATGGGGATATCTTACATTTGAATAAACCTTACTCTAAACATCAGTGCGCTAAATAGTAACCACGTCATTTATAGGTATTAAAGAAACTGCCCTCTACTGGGCAAACTACATAATTACACATTTTAGATTAATAACCCAAGCATTTTTTTCCGGCTTTAAGTAATATCTACGCCAATACTGATATATCTGCGATAGGCCAATATCAGCCAGTAATACCAGCAAACTGATATATTGGTTGGGTTTTTAGAGCAGTCCGAAACTGTCTTCTTGCGTTGCAATTATGCAAAGCACCTCAGAAAATTCCGGAACCAAAAATCTTTACATAACTACCTCTTATCACTGGTCCATTTTAATGTCAAAACTCCTTATACTGACACATGTGAGACAACAAACTCAATTCAAAAAGATTTTATGTAATATGAGAAGAATTTTGCCCTTAGATGTTTTGTTATATAATGTTTATGAAATCCATGACCAACATAATTAAATATTTGTCATTATGATACATACGGATGGATTTATAGGGAAAATAAATTATTTCCCTTTCTGGCTTCCCTTGAACCCCCCTAAAGATCTCAGGGGGTCCTCACACAGGAGACCTTGTTTTCTTTGTGAAATAGCTGCCATGCGTGCCTGTTACATGTGAACTTTGTGAACCTGTTCAAAATTAAGTAATCTAGCTGACACTGGCTGGTGTTCATACAGTCGAAATATTTGAGGTGGACGGCTGCAGTCAGCATTATCAGATTTTACACAGTGGAAGAACTAAATAATAGAGATGTTTGTGTGAAGTTATCACATGAGCTGAGAAAAGTTTCTAAGCTTGAAATTTCTCAACTGGGGGAAACCATACAGTTGGAGTAATTATCACAAGATTGTCAATGTTAGCACTACATTTATGACAAGTTGGACTTGATAACTGTTTCTAAACAATAAAAATGTATTTGAATGGCCCAATATATACCAACCAATACCAACTCAAACTGATATACCTGAACTGGAGAGTAAGAATGTCACTGTAATGTTGCACAAATACAGAATACAGTTACTTTAATGAAGAAACCATATTGTTACAGTATTAATAGCATAAGTTTTACTTTCTCATACAAACTTAAATGTCTCTAAATGCTAATGTTTCCTGTATCTGGTCAGTAACTTAACATCACCATTTAAGATTTACTTGTAATGAATCATTTTATATGTATTATGGTCCGACCGATATAGGATTTTAGTGGTCAATGGCAATACCGATATTAGGGAGTACGAAAATTTTGTTATCTGATATATCAGTTGATACTCTAGATCTAGTGTTTGAATGGTGGTTATCAAATACGTGTGACAAAGATATGTAATGAGGGCAGGATATCCAACAAACTTATTCCAAACATCAGTGCACAGAACAGTTAACACTTCACTTAATACCAATTAAATAATGGACCGCCCTCTGCTGGACAAACTATGTGATTACATCATTTTAAATCACTAATCCGAGCATTTTTTCCAGCCTTGAAAAACAGTTGCAATATCGTCACTAATCGGAGAACATATATGCCGATACGATATATCTGCAATAGGCGAATATCAGCCAATAATATCGGCAAACCGATATATTGGTCAGTCCCTATCATGTGTCCTCCCAAAATATACTTTGTATTGTATTTAGTTATACTGTATAATAACCATGAACAAGCAGAGTGGGTGGTGACAGACCTGAAATGTTCACTCATGTCTACATAATATGAAAGCCAGATAAGTCTATTTACTGTAAAGATAACTTTTTAGGGGCAGAGCAAATGTCCCTATCATAGTTTTGGCTTACTGCACTGTGAGGTAATCCAGGTACAACACCTGAGTAACACAAGTACCACAATTTTGTGGCTCAGTTTCTCCCTTTTCTCAGCTGTCCTTCCTTGTCATTGTATCTGTTTATCAAGTGCTGCTCCTCAGCCTTGGCATCCTGTGCCCTACAGCAGATAGAGTGCCCTTTGAACAGCAAGCGAGAGCACACAGCACTGCCATTGTATTTCATAATTGTAGAAAAGTGCTTCTGTTTGCTACAGTTTGGAGCAGAAATGACGTCCTTTGCTACTAGGCTGATGTTGACTGGGCTAAAGACTCTTCAGTGGCTTCCTCTGTCTTTGTTGTTATTCACATAACTTTGGGCCTCAGTTTTGGCCAATGTGCTGTAAATGTAAATGGTGGTCTAAGGACAGAAAACGGGATGTTAAGTGTTACCAGCATAAAACAATCGTTAAGTAATTATATACATCATAATATATGTATATAATTCTCCCAGCATTATGATTTCCAGGCTTGCTTCTTTTAGACACATGCAAAATCCCTCCTTACAGCTAAATATATTTCTTTTTCCATTTTCTTCAGAATGCATGAGAGTGTATCATCTTACATATGCTGTGAAAACTTATGAGAGAAGAGCCAGTCTAGGTTTTAAAAAATCAACCATCTTTGAAAGTATGTTTGTAATCAGTTTAAACTGGTATTGTAGTTTGAAACATAATTTTAGCATGGGGAGGGGCAACAGTTTGTAGTTCCTCCTTGAATCAGTGGCATTATTGTTGGGTTTCACATTATATCCCTAACTCAGATAGATGGAGATAGGGTTGAAAATGGGCAGAGTTGCTCTTGAACTAATTATCCAAATGCAGTAGAAGAAAGGCTAATATGACCAGAACTGTTAGAGGAGTCCTGATGTAGAGTTTAGACATATTTTTAAGTATTTTTCAAAGTTCTTTATGTACTAATTGAATAGGAGATCTTGTAAAGAGAAAGAAACATAATTTTTAATACCGCTATGAGAACTTTGCATTTGCCTGCTTTAGTAACTATAAATTCATTCCTTAAGTTATAGAAAAATTATGTGACGTCAAGTTGCACTAGATAACTTCTGCAAATATGCTAGCAAGCTAACATTAGCGAATCCACTGTAGCCGTTTGCGCCGGCTTGCACTTTATTTCGTCTGTTGTCGCTCTCTTTAAGTCCACTTTGAACCGAGACAAAACGGTTGCAGGGAAAGTTGCAGCAGAGTAAACTGGTCCGTCTCTGTTGTCAGCAAAGGCGACTCAGGGCACGGTGAGCTAATCAGCTCATAATGACGTCACCTGTTGCTAAAAAAGCAACGCGTAGAACGACGAATCAGGACAGAGAGTACAGAGAGTCACTGTCACTGATTTTTCATTTTCTGTTAAACCCTTGTCCCGGTGGCAAAGAAAATATGGTGAAAACAAAGCTTTTTGAGGACCAATTTAGCAGCGAACTGTGTCATTTTCCAACCACCATTACACTGTTTAATTAGGTTACACATCATATTGACAAAGTTAAGTCAAAAATGTCATCTAGTTCCATTTTAAGGAATTGTCTGAAATTTAGGGAATTTTTTGTTTGTTTGTTTGAATTAGATGAGATGAGGTGTCTGTCGTTACGTAGAAAAATACAACCAGAAGATTGTTAGCTTAGCTTAGCGTAAAGACTTGGAAATGGAAGGAAACTGCCAGCCAGACTCTACCAGTAAGTAACAAATCTGCCAAACAGATCCTCTAAAACTCACTAGTTTATGTTTTATCTGGTTAGATTGTAGCCTGGTTGAAACCATCTTGATCACGTGTGCTCAACATTTCTGTTGCACCATCAGGTACAGCCAGGTTAGTTAGACTGATCTTCACCAAAAAAGGTAAAAATGACATGTGCTGGGATCTCACTGTTGTTAGGAGAGCGAAAAGCAAATTATAAAAAAAAAATACTGAGCTATTTTTTTGACAAAATAACATACCAAACAACAACCCTTATGCCGAAATTGTCATTTATTTTGTGAATACATTGATCTAAGTCTCAAAGTTTATTAGTGGAAAGAAAAGTTATATCTGTGTGACTCTTCCTCTGACGTCACCGGTGCTGCAGGGCAAAAGCACAGTGCTGGACTTCTTGGCGAGGTCAGAGAAAGCAGAGACGTACTGTTCAGCAACACTCAGCGTGGGTGCAGAACTTGCCCTCTGTCAAGAACACAACCAATTTTAATGAACATAAAACACTGGGAATAAGATTTTCAAGCAACTCAGGATCATTTATAATCCCTGATGACAAATGAAGCCATAAAATCTACTTTATAGCTCTGCAGCCAAAGCCTCTGACAGCAGACAAGCGGCCATGGATTTTTCTCGTTTGGCCTTAACAACTTGGGCCTCACCTAGAGACAACACAACATGCAAATTAATAGCAAAACAAAAGCAGATTTGTTTTGGATTCACTGGATGTTTTAAATCCCAATTTTTAACATTCCTCTTGATTCACTTCTACTAAAACATTACTGCAAGTTTTCAGTAACCGTGTTTGAGGTCTGAGTTGTGACATCCTTGTGCAGTGTTGTAACACAGTCTGCAGGCATGTAATTAAATGCTTTGTGGATTCAGTGTAATGAGGGCCTAAGTCCTTTGTTAACAAGAACTTCAATTACATATGTGATTGCATGATTCATGTCGCTGAGTCAATGGAAAAATCCCAGTTAAACTGTTTCTTTAGGAAAAAATAAAATGCACCAGCTGGCTGCTTTGTTACCTTATTGACCTACTCTCGCTGTGAAGCGAGGATCTGGGCTTGCTTGTGACCTTTTGCAATGTTGATGCATGCTTCCTTGTCTCTTGTTGCGCTCAGAATCCACCTACACAGAAAACCAGAGACAAAGGAAGACGTCAAATATTTTCCTCTAGGGAAACAAGATAATCCTAAAATCACCCAGCGGTTGGGTGCGACAATTTTCAAAGCCTCTAGGAACTCTTAAGTGTGCTAACTATTAGGGCTGCAAAATTAATCCAAGTTAAATTGAAATTGCAATTTGGCCTACTGCATTTCTTGAAGGGAGGTGCAAAATTTGTGAAAGAAGAAATTAGTGTGTCAAAATATAATTTTATTAAAATACTGTGG
>JAQLOL010000017.1:3172104-3185163 GCA_029783665.1 Naso thynnoides | reverse complement strand
ACACCATAAGGCTAACAGTCCTCGTTGTAAGCAATAAGTTTCAATCATAAGCATTTCACATTTCATCGCTTGATCATGATCAGCACCTGATGAACACACATTTTTGTAAGCGATGGTACATGAACATATGCAATTTCCTGATTCCTGAGCAGGAGCAGCATGGTGTCAGTGTGAGAGGATCTACATCAACAGGGTCGGGGTTTTGGCATTAAACTAGTCGCATCAAGCCGACGTTCATTAAGTTGAAGCACACAAGAGTACTTTTAGCGGAGAACAATCTCCGTGTGCACAAATGCCACCCCTGACACACGAGGCTGTGATAAGCATGAGCCTGACCTCCTTTATGCACTTGTTGCTGCTCAACACTGATTCATTATCAAGACTTTGAAGGCATAGTTGGAACAGACAGTGGCTGATAACTCCACTCCTCTGACTGGTCACTATGACCATTTTTTTTAATGTCATGGTGACCAATCAAAGCAGCAGAAATATCAGCCACTGACTATTCCAACTATGCCTTCAAAGACTCACAACTCAACTTGAGAAGTCGAGAGAATGTTGACTGTGCCAGTGAACGAATGTTGAGCCGTCAAGACCACATAAAGAGGATCAGGCTTGGGTTTGTCCTTCCCTGTGTTTGCAGGGCTGCATTTGTGCATGCAAAGCAGAAATGCTCCCTCGCAGGGATGCTTCTCACGTTCACACTCATGCTTCTAATGTGTTTGAGACTTATTAAACGGCATAATCATGGGCCTCCTGATGGAGATTCTCTAAAACGGTGCTGCTTCTGCTCAGCAGTAAGGAGTCATAAACGTGCATGTACCACTGTGTTGTATAAAGTGTGTATCTCAGGTGCTAATGATGATCAAATAAAAATGGAACACTTATTCATGAATCTCACTGCATGCTCCTAATACATGGTGCCATAAGTATCGTGCATGTTCCATGCATAATGTATTATTCACCTGCAGTTGTTCACAATGTATGATGCAGATTCTGCTAATTCCACTGTCCTACATGTACAGATGCAAATGTATGTTGACTTGTGTGAGCTCATTCTACAGTCGCCAACGTTGCCTTAATGCTGTTAACACTTTGCCTGTGTCGTTGTTGCATTGAAATAAGATGTGTAATGAAAGTAAGCAAACCAAAACATCCACTTGCTCCATTATCAAGCTTTTTAAAATGAACCTGAAATGGAAGCGAGCTGACACAGGAACAGTTCCTCTTCAAAGTAAAAGTGTCGTGTTTAAAGGTGTATTGACTGTAGCAGCCAGTTGAATGAGAGAAAAACTAAATAGCCAAACAAACATTTATGACTGTTATACCGTCATATTTATGTCACTTTCCCACAACTTTGTTATAAATAATAATAAAACTTTGCTTATACAAATCAATCCAGTTGAAAAAGTTTGTTCAGTATAACAATCTGTTTTTCAAAATTATTAAACACAATGCCAAAATACAGATTAAAATACATTAGCAATATTACGGAGAAACTGCAAAACATTGTCACTACTTGACACACTGCAAAGTTTATACAGTTTTGGAGTAAGCATAGATTTCAGCAAAATAAATTAATTGACTTTTTGAGTGAGCAAAAACATTTTGGGTGCAAATACTGATATAGACAGCAGATCTAATTTTGCCTGATAAAATTATTGCACAGAGCCAGCATTAGAGTCAAACCACAAGGTAAATCAACTTATCGATATTCATCAACAGTGACATATGAAGTGGCTATAATCAAATAAATGAGCTGAATAGAAAATCACAGGAAACTATAATATATTCCAATGAGCATGCCCCTTGTTGGCACTAAGTTAACACTCAGTTTTGGAAAAGTGACAGAAGTGTGACTGTATAACATTCTTGATATATGTTCCTTATTTAGATTAAAGTGATAGTCCACGTTTTTGGAACCAGAGCCCTCTTTGTTGTATTAGCAATGATGTTGCTGACAAACATAAAGTAAATTTCAGTGGCCCTCAGCTCGTACAGACAGGAATGTGACTCCATTGACTTTTTACTGGTTTCGTGGCTAGTTATTCGGCACTAGCATGATGAACAGCAAGTGCTGTGCTTTGAAAAGAATCTGCCAATCAGCAACATCATTGCTAATTAACAAACAGGGTTCTGGTTCCAAATATGTGGACTATCACTTTAACCTCCCTTAAACTGACCACAGCAGCCAACATTAATTAAATTTTCATTATTTGAAGCTGGATAATGGAACAAGTGGGCACTTTGATGCAGACATTGCACGTCTTCATTCAGTGTAACGACGATACACGTGAAGTGTGAACAGTGTTAAGGCAACATAGGCCATTTCAGAACAAGCGTACGCAAATAAACATACATTTGCATTAGCACAAGTTGGGCAATCAAATATGGCAATACCCGTTAGCTGGCTTTTCTCTTCATACGGTAACAAAACTACAAATGATTTATACATGATACACCTACAGTGTTTGCTTGAAGTGGAGATGAAACACGGAACAATATGAATGTAGTTTGTTTGATTTTTCCCCAAGGCAAGACATGGCACCGAATTCGAACTTTAAATTGATCTAGTATTGCTAGAAAAGCAGATTGTAATTCACTTGTAGAACTCAGCCATCTTCAGACAAGCTAAGCAGTGATATCACAGTTCTGGTTCTGCTTCTTGGGGGGCTGGCGGCTGCTGTTTTGATGGACAAATTGGAGTTTGGGATTACTCATACAGACATGAAAACAAGACAGGAAGACAGGAGGACATTAAAAAGGTAGTGAGAAGTAAACTCAGTAAAAGCTTTTTTTCCAGACTTATTTTGTCAGCTCTTAATGAGGGAACTCTTCATCTCCAAAATAACATCACTGCTTTACTAGATTACTTTAGAAGCAGCGATATCTTGGCGGTGTCTTCACATTAAAAATAAAAAGGTTGTTTTGGTCACTGACAAATGGGCGGGCTCACGTCTAACAACCCGAGCGGATGGCATGGTTGGGCTAAGTTTAGCTACATTAGCGGCTGACATTATAGTAACGTTACAGTATGTTGGTTAATGTAAATCTTTCAAATCAATGTTGTAAACCAACATCCACAAGTTAGACACACCAGTGTGTTGGTTCACAACATTGATTTGAAAGATTTACATTAGCCAGCATTACATTAATGTAAGCGTGATCATCAGCAGCTAATGTAGCTAACATTAGCTTAATCAAGTCTTCAGATTAGGTTGGTAAACATGCGTCCAGCCATTTGTCGCTGAATAAAACAGTCTTTATTCTTGACTGCTTTTCAAGTATCGTTAGTTTGGAAATGAAGAGCTCCCTCCTCATAAAGAAAATTGTCTGTTAAACCAGGTGACAAAGTTAGTCTCGCCTTGGAAAAAATAACTTTTTACCATGTTTACTTCTCACTACCTTAGTAATGGTTCCTCTCTTGTGTTTGTATGTCTGTATGAGTAATCCAAAACTTAAATTAGTCCATCAAAACAGCTGAGAACGTTCACCCATACCAGTGATGCAACGTATGTCCCCCCAATTCACAGAGGGTCCCCCCACAAGCAGAGCCAGAACCGTGATGTCACTGCTTAGCTTGTGTGGAGATGGCTGCGCCCTATTGGCGAAAGAGTGAATTACAATCTGCTTTTTTGGTGCCATATCTTGCCCTAGTACATATCAAACAAACTACATTCATATTGTTACGTGTTTCATCTCCACTTTAAGGGAAGGTACTAATGTTTGCCTCCTCCTCATTATTGTAGAAACTACAGTAAAAAACAAAACGAGCCCTAAACATTTAAAATAAAGTTGGTCTTACATACCTCCTCTGTACTCTGTGTTGTTCCTCCAGTCTGATAGGTCGATCTCTGCTGTGCCAGCGATCACCAGCTCCAGCTCCCTGGCATCAAACACTGAAACCAGCCTGGCATCCACCACCTGGAAAACACACAACACGTCATCCTGCTTCTGAGAGAAACTTTTTAAAAGTACATTCAGTAGTTTGATAAGCATATTTATGTGGAAAAATTAAACATAACATGAACGCTTCTGTGGGACGAACCTCATAGAAGCCTCTAACGAGGCTTTCTGTCTGCTGCACCACTCCTCTCTCTATCCTCCACTTCACCATCCGCTCGATGTATTCCTTCTTGTTCTTCTCTGAGACGGGGATGTTGGCTCCGCCCGGCTTCAGCTCTCTTTCTGTTATCTATGAAATTACAATGATGTTTTTCCCCATGAGAGGAATCAGAACAGTTCTTCCTCTTTCTCGCCACGTAAAATACATCCTGTAAACACACACACAATAAAATCTAACCTGTCCAAAGACTTCCTCATTGACGGTGAAGGTGAGGTCCAGCATGTCTTCTATGTCATTGTCCTTCATCCACTGAAGCGACTGGTGAAACTCCTCATCCAGAAACTCCAGGTCACTCAGGTCACAGGGACTACATGGTGAAAATGAGGATGTTTGTGTGTATGTTGGTTTATATGTGGGATAAAGGTCACATTAAACAAACACTGGCTGAGGAAAAAAAAGCTACCTATTTTATATTACATACAAAGAAAGAGAGTTTGAAATGTTTTTTGAATAAATGCCCAGATATAGTGTACATACATGCGTAGAAGGCCTTTATAAAAGGGTCTGGTGAAGAAGGCATCCAGCAGGTACTGATGGATCAGAGCCAAACCCAGAATACGACCACTGAAGCGGAACCTGGAACACAAACACATATTAAACCACATAATGGCAGCAGGACACTTGGGATCATATCTGGTCTCTACCAGTGTTTGAGCTGTTTCTCACCATTCATGGTGATTGTCTACGAAGGCTGACATGGGGCTGATCTGGACAGTGTAGGTGTCGTTGGCAGAGTACTCAAACAGACCATAATAAGGGTTGAACAGCTCCCTGGAAACCAAGAAGAAGAACTCTCTGGAAGGGCCGCTGTAGTCCAAACTGCAACACACATACACAGATTAATTCTTACAACATACAGTGGTGGAAAAAGTATTTTTATATCCGTTACTTAGGTATAAGCACTAAAACCACACTGTACAAATACAAGCAACCTTTGTGCACTGAAATTTTTACCTAACAAAATGAGTGTAAATATAAACATGAGAAAATTATACATAGTATTAGAGGTTAAAGTACTTAATACAGAAACATTTTCCCCCAAGCCTGACATAAATTATGACTCATGAATTAATGTACTGTAAAAGCAAGATTTGTGAAGTAAAGTTGTTAAATAACTGAAATAAAGTAAGTACAATTTTTCTTCAGAAACATTGTACAAAGTAAAAAAGTTGCATGAAAATAATGAAATACAAGTACCCGAAATCTGTATACAAGTACTGCACATCTTTAGTATTATTTTTCTAAAAAACTACAGGTTTGCATAATTACTGTTAGCCAGACAGACGCAGAAATGATGTAATATGCACAGAAAGGTTGTGGGTTTCATGCTTGTACTCTACAGTCCTCCCCCATACTCACCCCTCCTCCCCCACAAAGCTGACGTAGAGCTTGCTGCGCTGCAGGTCTTTTCGAGAGTAACACATGATCTGGTTGAAGGCATCTTCCAGCAGATGATCACGTCGGATGATCAACCTAAGACACACAAGGAAGTGAGCAAACAAACAGACAACATGAGTAAATGTGAAGGAACAGAAAAGAAAGGCTGCTTTGTTCAAACAGACACATTCCACCTACTTTAGCTTCCCTGGTCCTTGGCCGTAGCCTTTAGTTTCCAGTTTCCTGTAGAAGTTGCGCAGTTTGGCCTCAAAGTCTCTCTTGTAGGGTGCTGGGGCTCTGGCGTTAGCTCTCTGCGTACCTGCAGAGAAAGAGGAAGATAAATTCCAGAGGTTATGATTTGTTTTGTTGTGTTGTGTTGTCTCTACCAGACAACACAGATTTTTCATTTTATTTTTCATTTACAGCACAACTATTAAAGCATATGCTGGTAGAAATGTGCTGTGGTATTACTCTAGTGGTCAGGCTTTTCTTTTACTGTACAGACAAACATCTTTTTAACGTCTATTTTATTCTGAGCAACCATTTTATTCTATTCTTATTTTTTCACTTACTGCTTTTATCCGTCCTGCAATATGTAGATTGGGACAAGATTCATTGCTTTGTTGTTTTGCAATGTCAGTAACGATGTACAATGTTTTTTAATGTACTGCAACATGTACTACTTGGTATTTTTATTAAGACACAAACATACTTGACGTTTCAACAGAATACTCAGGCGGGCCCGCCTCCCCCATACATTCACATATATTGTTTACTGATATTTTCTTGAGTTTATCAAATTTAAGGATTATACATTTTCTGAGTGATTTTTAATTTTACTACTGTCAAGTTCTGAACACCTCAACATCTTGTAGTCTTTTTTTAAATCTTTCCAAAACCAGCAATGCGTAAACTTGTAACTAAGGAATTAAACACATTTATCTGCTCTTGCATATTATTTCCCGGTAACTGGCTGATTTCAACTGAAACAAGTAGTTGCTGGCTTTAAATCAGAGGCTGCTGTGACTACTTTTCACTTTTGATCTACTGTCTGAAATCAAGGACTAATTGTTGAAGAATTGTTACAAAATCTAAAGGTTTTAGCCTGAATGCCGATTTCAACACCATGTCATGTTTGTGTGTGTTAGTCTCTCAAGTCTCCTACCAGGCGAGTTCTGTGGGGAGGAGACAGGTGATCCCCGAGGGGACTGGCAGTAGCTGGGGTGAAGTAAGGCGTGAGGAGGCACATAGGACATGACTTCATCTTCAAACAGACTGCAGCAGAGAGGGAGAGGAGCAGAGAAATTGAATAAACTGAATTAATTCAAAAATGATGTAAGCTGAAAGAAAAAGTGAAAGGAAGGAAATACATTCAGAAAGAAAAAAGACAAAGTATTACACAACTATAACAATGAGGCATGGAAGGAAAATAAACAAGGAAGGAAATTAGAAAATAAAAACATCAAGGAGAGAAGGTAACATGATGGGAACAAGGGAGGGAAGGAAGGAAGGAAGCAGGTCTCACCTTAGCAGCATGACAAGATCTGCATCTCCTGACAGCCTGGCCAATCCTGACCCTCCATCTGTGCGGATCAGCTGCACCTTCTCCCTGTTGTCATGGCAACATTACCTTTAGAGATATGCTAATGACTGTAGCATTGACTCATAAACATAGAAACCCCTGTGTGTGTGCGTGTGTGTGTGCGCGTGTGTGTACCTGAGCGAATGGTTCCGGTTGAAGTCGGGCTGCCTCTCCTGCAAGATCTCAAAGATGTTTGGTTGTCGAAGAAATGCCACAATCTTGTCGTTGTAAGCTAGAAGAAAAACAGACTTGTTAATA
Source organism: Naso thynnoides (assembly GCA_029783665.1). Taxonomy (NCBI): domain Eukaryota; kingdom Metazoa; phylum Chordata; class Actinopteri; order Acanthuriformes; family Acanthuridae; genus Naso; species Naso thynnoides. Next base: position 3,177,820 of record JAQLOL010000017.1, on the reverse strand, counting down.
AAGGTCAAATTTGATCATTTCTGAAAAATTATTTGTGTCTTCCTGCACATACTGACCCACTGGCACAACGTCTTGGCACTGCCCCCTGTTGGCAGAGGTGAAGGTGCTAGAAGGCCGCGGCAGGACAGGTGGGCCGGCATGGCGAGGGTCTTCACCTGCCTACAGAGAGAGGGGAAGAGAATGTTTCATTTGTCCCTTTAATTTTTGAGGTGATTAATTGTTTGCTTAAATGCAAGTAGGAGCCATGAAATTCATTTCACAACACGTCTATAACTTGGTTTCCATTAATATATGTCGCAAATTTTTACTGAATTTTAAGAAATTCGGCAAAAGAAAATGTGCATTTGCGTGTGTTTCCATCCACTACTGTTATGCAGATATTAGGGGTGAATTCATAAAGATAAGCAGAAGGTGGCGCAACATTTTCCAGTCAGGTGTAATTTAGCACAGCAGAAGAAAACAGAGCAACACGATTAATTTTGTAATTAAAATTAAAGTTACAAAAATAACCTTTTGTAATTAAAAGGTGCAAGTAAGCAAACACGAATGGAAAGAAAATAGGATAAGGGAAAATGCAACGACAAGTTAAGTAAGTCAACAAATATCAGAGTTTCCTCATCAGTCCACACATGCCTTGTGTTTTTCGGCTGCCGCCATTGTTCTCCGGTGCAGAGAACTAGTGTCGCAAAAGTGACGTTTAAGTCACATGATTTTTAAATCTCATCCTTTATTCAATAAATCAGTTTCCATTGCACTTATTCGCATTTACTCTACTGATATTTCAGGATTTTTTTTTGTATGTGTGTGTCTTACAGGGATACAACAATTCTCAATATAACATTGAACCGTACGATGCACCATCCATGGTTCAATATGCACTTTTAAATTGCAGTATTTTCGGTTTTGCATTAAGTTTTATGTAACTAGTTTTGATGTATTTCTCCCTGAATTGGCTCTGTCGGAGCTTCAGAGCAGCCGCGAACGCACCATGTGTCCACGCCTCCCAGCCGACTGCAGTCACTCATTTCACTCAATGAGCCGAGTTTAGGAGCAGAGTTTGAGGAAGCAGCTTTTCTTTAAGCACCGACCTGTTTCTTTTTCCCTCCCTGAGTGTTGTCTGTCAGAGAAACGCTGGTTTTTAACGTGAAATAACATTATTGTGTTTTACCGACTGTTCCTTTGATTTTTGAGAGGAGACGATCTCTGCTTATCAGTTTCTTGATGGTTACAAGCAGAGCACACCAGCTCTGCAGCAAACAGTTCATTGTAACAAACAAGCTAAAAAGAAAGCGATCTGTATGCCGTCTAACCGTTTAGCTTAGCTTGCCACATTTAAAATCTTTTAAACTCTTGTTTACCTGCTGCTGCCGACAACAACCAGCCTCTCCTCTAGCTGCTTCGTTACAGACAGCAGTGCAACGAGAGGAGAGAGGAGATCCGATACTGAACCATTCTTTTAAACTGTTTTGTTTAATGTCTGAATTGTTTAATGTCAGCAAAATGGTTTGATTTATTGACACTTCAGACGTTTCCAATTAAATGTTTTTGGGTTTACTGAGAAACATTCTGAAAAGCGCTGTGCCCCATCTATGAAAATTACAAAATAAAAAATTAAAATTAAAATTAAAAAAACAAAACAACACATAGAAAAAAAATTATTAAATTACAGAGAAGCGTATGTCCCATTAAAGGTAATTAAAGGTTATTTTACATTTTACAATACACAAGAATGTCTGAATGGATTTTTTTTCCAAGCAAAAAGGCAAACAAAGAAATAATTTAGGAAAAATACATTACTTTTTTTTTCTTCTTAAGCACAAAATGCGCACCGAAACCGAATCAAAACCGTGACCCAAGAACTGAGGTTTGTATTGAGCCGTGAACTGGCTGCATTGTTGCATCCCTTGTGTCTTACCAGTCGTCGTGGGCTGACCTCCCCCGCACTGTGGCTGCGTTGGCGGGTCAGGTGTTGGCGGTGAGCGAGGAGACTTGGGGGGCGGGTGCTCTGGAGAGGCAGTCGGGGGTCGATGAAGGTGGTGGCACGGCAGTTATGGTCCACGAAGAAAGGCTGCATGTTTACACAACAAACAAGAAGCTAAACTACCTGATGTGCAGTTGAGTTAAATTAACAGTGCAAATTCGTTTGCATTCCAAGCGAAGAACACATTTCTGAAATCTCAACAGATAAATAAAACAAGTTGAATGTTAAGCATGTGCATCTACAGATGTCTACCACTTCTTGACCTGAAATTAAAACACATTTTACTGCATCCAAAACCATTTACGCACTTTAGTTCATAGACACTTTGAGACACGACGTTCGATACCTTGCCGGTGTGGTCGTGCTTCATCTCCCAGCCTCTGGGCAGCTCCAGCTGTTTGTTGGCGAACATGTTGAGAAAGGCCACCAGGTCCCTGTTGTGCTGGTAGCGCTCAAAGTGGTGAGCATCCCGACGAACCTTACTGATCATATGCTTCAGACACGTGTTGGTGGTGAACATACGGTAGGCACTCTGAGAGGGAGAGGGTGAAGGACAGAGCGAAGCAGGAAGAGGAGAAGGGAGGGAAGACAGAAAGAAGGGAGGAAACATCCACCAGAGAAAGAAGACAAGTTGGTGAAGGAAAGTTGTCCAGCTATTAATTCCGATCGTACGTGTTTTGGTTTTTACGAATAAGGGACTGTGCAAAAATGCAAATGCAACAAACGGTGAATATTCTAACCACCCAATTTTTACCCATGCTTACAGAGTGGCTCTAGGAAGCAAAGCCAGTCTGCTGGTCCACCACTGAAACATCAACACCTAGCAAACAGCAGTGTGTGATCTACGAGGATGAAGGAGGGGGAATATACAGATGGTGTGGTCGAAAGAAAGAAGTGAGAGAAAAAGAAAACGAGTGTGCGTACAAGGTTGGAATGCAGCACAGTGAAGAAGTCGGGGCTGGTGAGGAACTTGGCGCTGGGGGACTGGAGCAGCAGACTGAGGCGAGACCTGGAACTGGACTGAGCCACACTATTGTCCCGACGCAGCTCTGCAACACACAGACACACAACGTCGGAAATATTGCATTCACAAAGGCTCCAGGACTTTACAGACCACATAGACCCAGAATGCATTGCAGTGGGAGTTTTACCTGGAATGGAAGGATGCATGTCAGGCTCATCCTGTGGCAGCTCATTGGCTGGCGTCTCCTCTGGTCTGCTGTCATTGGTTATTGTCCTGCGTATGCTCTGATACCTGGAGATGTGCGCATGTGTGGGATAACAACCGCAAGGAAAGTTAAAGTAAACAAAGAATTAGGAAAACTTTTTTCTTTTTGGTCTCTTTGACCACATAGCGTCTACGTGCGCTGACCTGCGGTTCAGCTGCTCCATCTGCTGTATGGAGTTGGACCTCTGGAGGGTCTGCGGGGCGGGGGGAGCGGTGGGACGCTGCCATGTTGTGGTTCTGTTAACGTGGTCCACGTAAAAGATCCGACCGTGGCTGTCGATGCGAGCCTCCCAGTCTGGGTCACAAACAAACAAACACACACACAGACAAAACAGCAAGGCTGTTTGAGTTTCGATCAATAAAATGAGTTTATTTTGCCTCACGTGATGACATCATTGGCTGTTTAGTGCATGCTGAAGTGAGTAAAGTGTAACAATCAAACTCCTGCTGTGAATAATCTTAAACTGGTGCAAACTACTCAACTACAGTTATATAAACATTATATAAACTATAATGTTTATGACTGCTGTGTCATTCGGTCATTTTGCCCACAAAGTGACACAACTAAGGACTTAATATTAACATAGGCCTTATTCAGACGTACACAGGTATTTTTAAAAACAGAGTTTTTCCTCAGTTGTTTAAAAATAAATAAATCCGTCAATACAAACATGTTTTAAATAAATCTCTGTCCACATGAAAGAGCAAAGTCAGGCGCACCTCAAACCAACAGATGGCGACATGACCCCAAGCCTAAAGCCGTGTTGACCAATCACAGACCAGATAAAAGCTGGTAACTAACCAGGCGACTTCAATGTGTTCTGGATCTCTTTGCGTTACCAGGCTTCACTCAACCTAATGAAAGCGAAGCAGCTAAGCGGTCACATGAAGCTGGTTATTAACTCAGTAAATTAACCCAGGTTCTCCCAATTTAAACATGAGCACGTTCACATGAAAGAGGCGGTCAACTATTATATAATTCAGACGAAAAGCAACTGTAGCTGCCAGATGCAGGAAGATCAGAAAAAAAAACTGCGAACTGCCTGGATGCGTAAAGCATTTGATATCAATGCGACGATGATAAAAGAAACTTACACATGTGCGATGAGTGCTGGATCACAAAATACCTGCAGCTGAGTTTAATAATGAGAGAGATCCGCACTTTAAAACCTACTGTTTGTAAGTTTTTTATTGTTGTGTGACACAGAGCTCTTCCTGACTGCTTTTATAGCCTCCAAAACATCACTGTGACATCGTGGGGAACAAATATATCAAATATATTAACTGTGAGTTTCACATTAGGTTATCAAACCTCAGGTTGCTTCATTCATTCAAACTTTTATTTTAGACTCAGGGTCCAAACGGACTTTGGAGTAATTAAAAAGATACTAAACATAATTCAAAGCAGCTTAACTTTGAAATCTTAGAGTCCAAAAAGGAAAACGCTTAAGTGCTTCATTCACTCTCTGCAGCAGACGGTTTAGGAAGCTGACACAGATAAATCATTCCTTCTGACAAGAATCTATAATCATAAAAATCGTCAGATGAATTTTAAGAGGTTCGTCGGTCTGTGAACACGCTTTCCCTCCTCAGAGACTCTCTCATGATCTGCGCTCTGAGCTCCACGGGATATTTTCTGAACGGTGATGTCATTTTCCAAGAGAACGAACTGATCTGATTGGTCAGTGGGCGGTGCCTTTGTAAACACAGATTTTTTTTCTATAACATAACCTGCTCCGGAGCAGGTTAGGGGTTCAACATATGTTATTGAGGTAATACAACAAGTAATAAGAGTAATAACTAATAACTGTACATTTTATGCGTACACATGTCAAAAGTCTTTTTAGCAAAGTTAAATGTAGCGTTATCTTGGACACATCCCCCATTGCACATAGTCTACATTTAAACAAAGAGGAGAAACCCTCTGAGGCGCTCCCTGAGAAGTCAAACACAGGAAAAACAACACAACACTATCTGACGTCTCAAGCCAAAAACAATTCTTACCCCATCAACAACACAACACTGCAAACAGCGTTCCTAAATATCCTCAGTTTGTGAGTGGACGAAAGGCCAAAACGCATACCAAGAGAAATTTCAATTTTAAAAATGCCCGTGTACGTGTTGACAAGGCAACAGACTCCTTCATATTCATGACAAGTGTCATGCCGGCCCTTCAGACAAAAGTGGCACCTCAATGTTACGACAGTATCATAAACGTGATACATGCGATTAACAGTAAAGGTTAACATAGTTAAGTGTTGTGCGCACAAACATACAAACACACTCACTAGGTGGAAGCGGCTCGTCCACTCTCTGGTAACGGCTGATGTCATGGCGGACAGATGGAAGGGAGCGAACTGATTGGTGGCCATTGACCTGCGCTGTGGCACCTACACATGCATGTACACATGCACATGCACACACACAAACACAGCATGCGTCATCAAAACCATATCACTTTAAAAATAAGACAAAGTTGCCTTTTCAATAGTGTGTGTGTGTGTGTG
>JAQLOL010000017.1:3156617-3167131 GCA_029783665.1 Naso thynnoides | reverse complement strand
GTTACTTTGGGGTAAATATCAATAACTTTTTTGTGTTCTATTTGTAAAAAAAATACCCATAGACAGCTGTTAGTAAGAGGCGTGGTCTGAGGGTATCACAAGATCTCTGTGTTTTCCCATCATGCCTCTGTATTCAGGATTGGTAAAAATCCTATCGCTCCTGTTTTATTTGCCCAATCAGTGATGCTCTCTGTATTCTCTGTCCTGATTGGTCGGTCTACGTTGCGCTTCTTAATGACAGGTAACATAGGTATGAGCTGATTAGCTGTTCATGCTCTGACTTGCCTCAGCCAACAACAGCTGGCTTGGGCTCGAGCTGAGATGGACCAGTTTACTCCACTGCAACTTTCACTGCAACCATTTTATCTCAGTACAAACTGGATTTAAAAGAGAGCGACAACAAACGAAATAAAATGCGAGCTGGTGCTAATGGCTGCAGCCGAGTTGCTTCCCAACAAGTCTCATGCTACAGCTAATGTTAGCTTGTTATCAAAAGTTACCAACTGCAGCTTTAAGCCCAGGATGATTTTCTAATAAAACCAGCCACTATACAAATTGAAGAATGAGAAGGATCTGCAGCTGACAACCAGGAACAATATTTGTCAAGTGTCTCACGCTTTAAATTCACAGTAGGACTAAAAGATATTAAGAAAGCTTCCTGTGCTTGCTTCCAGCAGGAGATGACCTCAGCATTAGGGTTGCTGTTTTGAAACTGCATCAAAGTAGAATCCATGATGGCGTACTGTATTTTTTCTAGGATAAGTAAATTCTAAACACACAAAATAGCACCACTTTTTTTTAATATGCAAAAACAAATTAAAAACGTCGACAGACATGCAAGAAAACTGAGTGTCATTAGAACTAAAACTTGTAAATTTGTCCACAATATAGGGTCACTTTACATGTTCATAAAGATGATGAAATTCTTTTAGTCCAGTCCTGAAAAATGAACAAACTGCATCTGATAATTTTTGGCCAGTTACGACAGATATATTTGCTCTCAAATATGGTCACTAAAGACTGGCGTCAGAGAGCCAATCAAATGCCAGGATGTTAAGGATGCTACAGTTTCATGTGAGGCGAACAGTCTGAGAAAATAAGAGATAACAATGAAAGGCTCCAGGTGAAGGAATGACTGTAGGGACCTGAGGGAGATGTAGATGGGACGTACCGGTACTCCAGGGTTCTTGACGATGATACAAGGTGTCGTTGCTCTTAATGCTCCACTTACGCCATGATAGTATTTAAAGCAGACCCTTGTCTCCGCTGTTGGGAGAACACAGACACAAATGATCAACAGGGTTACAAAAACGGCAGAATGCCCCTTTAGCAACACATGAATATAGTTAAGACACTCACGCTCCATGAAGTAGGGTCCCGGCTCCAGTCTCCACACAATCTGTCCCCTCTGCGTGCCGTTCACGCCACGATTCTTTGAGTCCCACACATTGGCCACACACGTCTCATCTATGAAACACACACACAAAATATTTCCATTCAGAAGCTGTTCCTTTATCTGTCTTCTGTTTCAGTAACACACTCAGATGCTTTTGTAAATTAGTCAACAGTTGTAAGAGGCTAATAGTTGATGAGACAAGGGGCAGACGTTGTAGAACACAATTAACATAACAGGACATTTAGTCAGGTCACACACCTCAGCAACAGCTATTGAGCTTCTCACTCACTTAATGAGGCAGCAGCACGTACGCACACCTCAGCAAGATGATGATTTATGTGAACAGAGTTCAGGAAGCTGCACATTACTGTTTCTGAGTTCTGATTGATAAATTCAAACCAAAAGAACCAAAATTATGAGTTAAAATTGACAGTGAATTTGCTTTTTGGACTGTTGTCTAATATTTGCTTTTTTATGAAATACTGAATAGTTTCAGCTCACCGACTTTAAACAGTTATTTTAATTACACCATGTGGGATATTTACAGGTGAAATGTCTCTTTGTTGCAAGCTTATAGACATGACGTGATATGAAGCTCAGATTAGATCCCTCTCCGTTCTGCAGCTCAGTCAGGGCCACTTTAATGATCAAACTGTTCCATCATGGCCACCGTATGATCTACCTAAAGCCTTTTCTTTAGACTGCTTTCAGTTTTAGATTGTTTGGATGTATTCTACACCAGCGTTAAGGTTGCATGTTGCATTTACAAACGACCATGATGGAGGTTACTGGTTCCTGAGGGAAACTCTGCCCTCAGGTCATAAACCACATCCCTGTCTGTGCCTGTTGGGACATCACACATTTATGTGTGCGTCCTGTGACAAATGGCTCATGTCCTGAAGGATCAGTGCTCATGTCCATCAGTCTCACGCACACATACACACAAAGTACACACCTTGGCTTCTGTCACACAGGTTCGCCATCAATAAACCCTGAGCCTTTGTTGGTGACAGCAAATAAGTATTCCTACCACACACACACACAAACACACACCTGTCTGACCTGATAACCCTGCAATCATCCGTGTAAACTACAGCCTAAGAGGTGGGGCACACACACGCACACACACACACACACACACATATAAATGAAACCCTTGCACACACACAGGTCAGACAGCAGGGCAGGGTTATGGAGCTCAGGCGGCTCCAGAGGAGCATTACCGACAGCCAGGCTGGAAACAGTGATCACCCCTGGGGAGAACCATCCCCAGAAATCCCCCCTGCCAACGGGTCAATATCACCGTAAGAGCTGCAGAGAGGATGGAGGGATCACCTTTCCTCTGCTTTCCCTCATCTGTCTGGATAAAGGACTGTCCAAAAGCACTCACCTTTCTTCTCTCTCTCTCTCACACACACACCCACACAAAAAATCATCACAGACCTGTGGTCCGAGATGACCTTAGTTTTTTTTTTTTTTTTAAAAGGTATTCATTTCACTGCCTGCTGAAAGCTGCTTGTTCACACCTGAAGTGAACTGCAGGGCATCACTGAGCCCAGCAGACACAGACTGTTAAAAGTCAGGCTTTTAACTCACATTTAACTCAGTGTAAATGTCCCAACAATAGTGTCCAGTGGAAAAGTACACTTGGATCAATGCTAAAAAGCAGAGGACTGAAAAAAACAACAACCTTGCATGTACTTATTGGATTGCATATTTTTGTTGTTTTTGATTTGTACTGATTTTAAGAGGATGTATCTAATGAGAGAGGACCTGTTTCACTGCATTTTAAGGACTGTATAAAAATATTAGGAAAGTCAGAGAGCAGGTGATTGCCTTTCATTTTTTCTACCTCTGTATTTAGGTTTTACTTCAGCTTTCCCTTTTAAGATTTATTGTATAAAAGCAAAATAAACACTTACTCACTTCTGAAGTTTTTTAGATACGAAATCTGTTTTTGCCATAAATCAAATGCTCATTTCACAAACACACCTCCTGGTAGTTAAAAATGTTAAAGTTAACGTTCTTTTTAAAGGAGTACTCCAGAGATTTAGAATTGGCCTGCCATTAATTTAGGTTTTTAACTTCTATTTGAAAAAACAAAAAAAACAAAATTCCAATTGCCAAAGTAGAAGCTGAATTTTTTTTGTGTGTTTGATGCAGTATAGGTTGACTCCATAAAGACTGGATTCTATTGGGGTGTGATGCAACTCGACAGCATCCTCTGTTGGACCATCCCTGCTTCCATGCTTTATCGTATAGTATATTGATATAGTTTCAAGGGAAGGTGTCGTGTTTGTTTCAAAGGCCTGGGGAGCGTCAGGAGATAATAATTTCAGCACAGTAGAAACATGATTCAGTTTCCTCCCCATCCCAATAATTTTCTGAAGATCCCTTACATAAAAGTGTCACCTTATGATCAAGGCAGCTTAGAATAAACTACAGCAACTAAAAAGTGGATAGTGAAATTGAAAAAAAAAAGGGACATGAGATTCTGATAATGTACCAGAGTCTCCCTTGGGTATTATATTTTTGTGCAGTATAGTTTTGTGACAGGTTGTGCTTCACTTTACACACTCTGTCATTCAAGGGAATATCACTATAGGACAAAGAGGAAACACTTAAAATGATGCGCGCTTGTGTGTATGTGTGAGAAAGATAGTAATATGAGAATACACACACTGCTCTTAAAGGTTATTGATGCTGAGTCAGCATCCTATTCTCTCATCATCTTTTCTCACACACACACACACACACACACACACACACACACACACACACACACACACACAATCCATTAGCAAGTTAATGTAGCAGCAGTGGGGCTGACGTAATGCTCTAACCTTGAGGACGTGGGTTACAAGTCGTAACCTCTTCAATAGCAATATCACATCAGTATCCTAAGGCAATTTTTATTATACTGCCAGACAAACAGAAGGACAGACACGTGGACAGGATGGCAAGGAGACAGACAGAGACAAGAGGCAAGACGATGAGACAGCAAAAACAGACCACAATGGAGGCCCATTTGAGCAGCTAGCCAGAGCTATTAGCGCACTAGAAAACAAAAAATTTAATTTTTAGACACTTGTTATGTGTTGGGTTTTTTAGTCATGTTAAAGACAAATTAATTCTCTAACATGGCATATTTATGTTTAAGTGTGAGGGCAGATTAAAATGTTGTGCAATTACTCAAAGGTCATCAGACCTGATTAAAAAAAAATAAAAATTTAAAGTTCGGTGTGAGCTTGATGAGTTTACTGCCAAAACAATAATATTAGCATGATAGAGGCAACAATAAGCTTCTACTTGACTTATAAGACAAGTTGTGACAAGACTGCAGTTGTTAGCTTGAAAGAGTGATTAGTGAAACAATTGGTTCATTGTTCAATGGACCATTTGCTAAATTCTACCCGAGAAAGTGGATGCTCGGTCATAGCTTAGCATCTTTAGCTAGGCATGGCTCACTACACTCAGATACACACAGTTTTCCAATCCTGTGGAGGATTCTTCTTTTATAACACAGATTTCTTGCCTTCAAAGCTAAAAGCACAGAACTACAGTGTAACAAATGTATCAAACAGTGCGCTTTGATTTGGGTAACAAATCTGAGCATGCCAGGCTAACTAGCTTACTACCTGCAGTAGAAACCAAACATTACCCTCCAGACTCAAAGGTAAATTATTAGATAACAACATTCCTTTTGGTGTTATATGTTAAAGTACAAAAAGCTTTGTTCAAGACTGAAATTTTTACCGATCCTAGATAACATCAAAGTCTAGGCTAATGTTAGCCAATCTGCCCTGCTCTTTGAGAATTTTGTAACTTTAGCTACATACTGGGCTAAAAAACTACTCAGCACTTCAAGAGCAATGCTGCTCCTTTGTTTTTATGCCTTCTGATGATTATCAGCTGGTGATGATGCTGACCTTTCGGATGAAACAGAAAGCCTTTATCTTCAAGCATGTAGTCTGACTGAAAAATTGAAAAAATCAAAACTGTGGCTCTTGTTGTGTCACATGACAGTCTTCCACAACAATCAAAAAACAGAACTGGGAAAGTCCACTAATAAAGCAGACAGTTACACACTTCAGTGAGGGGAGGTGAGTTGAGTTTGCTCACCAATGTGGTACAGGCCGATCCAGTCGGTGGCATCCACTTCCTCCTTGATGTCCCAGGAGATGACCAGGTGGCCCTGGCCAAGGGTCAGCTGGTACGTGGATGCCGTGAGTGAAGAGCGGCTGTCTGACGTCACCAGATCTGTGTCACTATTGGCCCGCTGGAGCCCCACCGCCGCCGCTTCTTGTTGGCTCCCTGACGGCATAGCAGAGGAGGACACAGAGGTAGAGGTTCCGACTGCACCCTGCACTGACAGGCTACGGAGGTTGTCGGGCCCAATTGTGTACGGCCGGGTGTGTGAGGTGCGCCGGCGCACCGCCAGCAGGTGCTCTCGGGCGCTGCCGTTTGTCGACGACGAGGGCGACGGAGACGAGGAAGAGGAGGAGGCAGTAGCAGCCATTGCCATGTTAACAGCAGAGGAGGAGGCAGAGACGGAAGGTGGCAAGAAGCGAGGGGGAGAAGGGAGCTGGGGGTGGTGATGATGATGGTGGTGCTGGTGAGGGGGAGGATGGTGGTGGTGGTGATGATGGTGGTGGTGAGGGGAGGAGGGGGCAGAGGAGGGGGAGGATGACTGGGGGCGGGGGCGAGGGGGGAGGACAGCCGTTGCTAGGGAGGGGCGAATGGTGGAGGCCAGGTGGGTGGGCCAAGGAAAGAAAAGACAGAGAGAGGAGGCTGTTAGGGAAAAGGAAAGATAGGATGAAGATGCCCTAGCTTCTCAGCTGAAGAGCGCCACCACTAGACCAAACTGATAAAGCAACGAATGGCTGGAAAAATGAAGTTTGGAAAAATCGCCCTGCTGGTGTTTTCTTGGGCAAGGCACTTCAGAGTTACTCGTTTCCTCTAGTTGTCTTATAAGGATGTGGCAGTTTGTATCATGGCTCAATCTGTTCTTTGATCAGTCATGTATATCACTTTTCCAATGTGAATTTCGATGTGGTCGATTTATCTCTACCAAGACCCAAGCAGACATGTCCATTTCGACTCACGTGTCAACACTTAAGTACTTCACAAATCACGCAAGTACCCATTATGACAAAGCTAAGTGATGAAAGTGGGAGATGGGCAGAGAGAGACAAGGAAAAAGGGACAAAAGGCAATCCAGGAATCCTTCCGCTGGTCTGTCCAGAGAGGAGGGGGTGATGACGGTCCTATGATCCACAGGGAGGAGAGGGGTGAGGGGAGGTTGGAGACCTATAGGAGAGACAGAGAAAGAGACAGAGAGAGGGGAAGTGAGAAAGGTGAGAAGGGAAAGAGGAGGACAAGAAGAGGGATGATGGTCAGTATCTAATTGTAAGATTTTTTCCTTTACTTTCAAGAAATAGCTATTATGATACTATGACAACTGTTCAGGGTATTGATTCTGTTACGAGCCAGTTACTGCCAAAAAAAAATTACTTTTTTATGCTAATCTTACTAGTGCAAAGCTGTGTGCACATAAAAAGTTAAATTGATTTGTGGCGCAATGACATTACATACAAACGGCATGATGCAATATCGTGTCAGGCGCCGCAACAGACCCGTAGCGTGATGAGATGGCCGCAAATTGACGGGCAAGGAAGGCCATTTTTGCGTCCATCGCATTTTGCGCAAGTTCAAAATATTCAACTTAAGAGATTTGAATACCCAATGATGTAACACAGACGTTTTTTTCATTTTCAGTGTGTTCACAGCTTAAGGGTGAGCTTCTGACTGCTTATGTTCTGGTACATTCTTTTCCTCTTTACTTTGGAGGTAAACTGTTAACTGGTTTTAGTCCCTATGCTAAGCTAAAATAAACTAAGATAATTAACTTCCAGCTCCAGCTACAGATTATACGGACATTAAAGTGATTTCAATCCTCCCATCTAACTGTAAACAAGAATATCTTCATAAAGTTTTAACTATTATCTGTAGTCTACAAAAAAAATTACATTATACAAATAAAATTACCTGCCATATCTACAAAATATTTGCACTCCTTGGAAAAATCCCACAACTCTGCCACAAATATTTAAAATGCATAATTGCATATCTCCCTAAAATGTAATCTTTGACCACATGGATTAATAATTACATTGATTCAAATCAATTTGGAAGATGTTAAAAAAATGAAAATCATGAAAATCAATTCTCCCTTTAACTAGGCCTATGGCTCTCTCTCAGCTCTTGATTTTATCTGTGAAGTTTGGTGAAAGTTGGGCTGAAACTTTATTAATCCCAAATTGGAGGATTCATCTTCTTTGACCAAACTTTGTTAAAAAAAAAAAAAAGGTTGAGTTTGGTTTAAGCTAGGTTTGCACTTTATTCCAAATAGGGAAATTCATGTTTGTTTGAAAGAAAAAGCATAATTGAAATATTTACTTTGTCTTTTGTAGTTTAAAAAAATAATCGATTAAAACCAAAAATCAAATATGGTATGAAAAAATTGGGAATTTTATTTTCAGGACATGTTGCCCAGCTCTAAATTAAATTATATATTTCATCAGTTTGATACCAGTTACAGTGACTTTACAACACACACGAAAGCTTTACTGTCCTCCACACAATGAGACTGTAAAGACGTGTCGACCAGCAGCTACTTCAGAGGCAAACAAGTTCAGATCCAGACTGTTAAAGGATCGAAATAAAACCATATCCTGTCAACCTTTCAGAATGTGCACGCACACACACACACACACACACACACACACACACACACACACACTCCATCTTTCCTGCCCATTTTTCTCTCTTCTCATTTCCTTTCTTTCAGTTTCTCAAATGTACGCACATGGGTTGGCATGGTGACACATGATTACGCCAAACCACGTTTCAGCTTCCGCACCAGTCACCTCAGACCTAATGTCAGCGGCCACTCCCCTCCTTCCTCTCATTCTCTCCATCCTTCTTGCCACCATGAGACTGAATGGATGTGCGCTCACACTCACTCTCTCACACACACACACACACACACACACACACAGACAGACATACCATACCCCATCTGTAATGCTTCTGAATTAGCTGTGCAACATGCTGCTGACACAGAGCAAGATGGAGAGAGAGCTACAGAAAACTGCAGAGAAAGAGATTCATTAGCAGCAAGATACACCTAAGACACCACAGAGGCATTATATGAAAGAATTTTAACTCAAAAATTAAAAAGAATCGAATACAGAAGTTAAATATATTACACGTTTGGATTTTCTTTGCATTTTATGATTTCATTTACTGTGTCATAACTGCATTAAAAATGTACGTATAAGACAGGGTTGGGCAACTGGACGAATATATATTGACTACTGGTGACTGGGTGGTTTGCTGCAGCCGACATGTTATTTCTGACATTTCATTTTGCTAAATAACACGTTCTCCTCCTTGAAAATTTCATTTAATAAATAATTAACCTATAAGTGCCAAAAATAGATACTGGCAGTCTGTGGTTTTGTAACTGTGATTAGAAAGGAGTCGAAGAGGAGCAGAGAAATGCGGCAGGCCGCCTGTGGAGCAAGTTGACGAACAGAGCAGCTGTGTCATTTGCACATACGAGTTCAGAATAAACTTAACCTGTGCGCTGAGGAACGTGGGCATGAAGCGCTTGTCTATCGAGAGAAACAAACACTGTACATGATAAAACACTTCTGAAAGAATCTCAGTTTAGAAAAAGCGATGACTACCAACAGCACCTGTCGGCGCACACCTGCGCAGATATATCGGCAATTGCCTGTTGATGAGTTGACGTTGGCCTGTTGGCAAAAACTGAACATATCCCCAAACCCTAGTACGTATATGACAGTTTATCTTTTTATCTTTAACAACTGCAGAAATTTTTACAGGTTCAAAAGGAAATGAAGGATTTTGTTTTGTGCCTTTTCAAAGAGAAAGTTTCCTTGCATTTTCAAATGGAAACCAATACTAGTACTTTTTACTAGTACTTTGTATAAAATAACATAATTGCCCTAGTGACGGCAAACACAGAAAATATAAATAATGTGTGTTGTATTTCACTTCATTTCTGTATGATATATAAATCTGAGATGTCAGGACTTCCTGCACACAATTCAACAAAATGTACAGCAAAAGTCATTTTTAAAAATGTTACTGAAGAATTATTATTGTACATCAAACCTTTTACTGACAGTGACAGTGTGTATCTCAAAGCTCAAAGCATGGTGAGTACTTTTGAGATACAAAGTAAAAAAGAGACATGTTTGTCTCGATTACAGCAACATTTCCCATGTGGACTACGCTTCAAAGGATGTTGCCATTGGCTGAGAACTATCTAAACATTTGCATTTTGCTCATGCTGAGAATAACAAGTGCAAATCCTGTCCAAACATTTTCAGTCTCAGTCTAATGCTACTTTTTCCATGAAGAACAACCAGCATCATGGAAACTCTCTTTCAGGAACTGGAAGGCACCTTTAAACAAAAACCACTATTAATAGCCTGGTATGATGTGACTGATAATCTTTTCATAGAAGCACATAAAATTATTCACTACTCAATGAGTCGAGATGGAAAAGCAGCAGCATGCTTGTGGTAATACTTAATTTGAATTTGAAATATATTTTAAACATTAATTCTCGTCAGAATCAAAGTGCAGTTTCCATATTTTTCTTAAATACATTAAAGGTTTTAGATACACCAAGCTCTGAATTCATACTGTTTTTATCCACGGTGATGGGAGAGATACATACTGTAATAAAACACTTAATAAACAAGCGCACACACATACAGTTTACACACTCACACCCACACATATTCACGCCCACACATCTGGACAGTTTCATAAATAGCTCTGGGCAGAGGCCGGTGCTAAACATGGCGCTGCTGGCAGAGTTTGAAGCCACTTGTGCCCAAATAGTGGCCACAGACAGACTCACACAAACAAACACACACACACACACACACACAAACTCCTAAAACCATGCTAAACGTCCACAAGCTTTGCATAACACATGAAAGCACACTTACACTCTTCACTCTTTTTCAGAAACCCCTGAAAAACTCCATCCTTTGAGTTCCACAAACTACAACAC
>JAQLOL010000017.1:3118885-3156517 GCA_029783665.1 Naso thynnoides | reverse complement strand
GCGAAGGGTCACTTCTATAACATACTGCACATGGCCGTGTATTATTGATTCAGTACAGGAGAAAAATAACCTAATTACATTCATACATTTCATAATAAACAACAAAGGGTCCAGTCCGGTCCAGACTGTCTTCATCATTGGTCACTGAGGCACTGATGAGCCCCACATTAAACCGTCCCTGCCCGGTAAACACTTCATAAACACATAAGCACTGACCAAACTTGGCTACAGTAATGACTTGGCAGCGGGTGAGGTAAGCTTGTTGAGTTTTTATCTGCACTGGCTTGTGTACAATTAGCTGTAACTATCCACTTCAGTTTATATTCAGCGAGACATTCGAGGACACATTTTAAAGGGACTGAGCTGCAACAAATCCTCCACCATATCTCCTCCCCTCCACATACCCCCTCTCACACCCCCTTTCTCCTCCCTCCTCCGCTGCCTCTCACATGCACTCACTGAGTTGACCTTTGACCTACTCGGCCTGTGTCTTACAGCTGAGCATTCCACACAAAGCCAGCAGACAAAACGCGGCACCCCTCAAGTTTAAATTCACCTAATTTTTAATGGTTAGTGTCTATAAATGACTACAATTATATTTCAAAGTGAGGATGAAACAGAGCGGGACGAGCATCTTCATTTTAAGCAATGTGTCTTCCTGTTTTTAACCATTTCTCCCACTATGCTTCTGATTGACTATTTCTCACAGTGAGCTCCTGATTTCATAGTAATACATAATAAATACAACTTTTTACGGAATTTCTATTCTTGAAAAGGAAGCATTGCTTCTATTTTTATGTATAATACATGGATCATCGACCATAATGGTGTTTTAGCATGCAATCAGTTTGACATATGGCACTGCCCAGGACAAATACATTTCTGTTCCTCATTACTGTGATGTAACACAACAGATAAATATCCCTAATGCAATTACACGGCAGAAGTCTTTAAATATAATTAAATCACAGCCGTTGGTGATGGATGGGTGGTAAGCAGTGTCCGGTTATCAGGGGCAGTCAAACCCACGGAAGCAGCTTCTAACAGCTCACACATCATAAACATAACAATATTTTTCCGCTGTTTGACCTTTGAAAATCTGCCATCTGAGAGAAATGAACACCGTGTGAGTTTCCACACTAGTGTCTTAGTTTGTCTACATCTCCAACCTAACCTAACCTAACCTTTGAGGGGACGCCGTGTTGTAGTTTCACTTCAGCAGACTGCAGCTCTGCACAGGCTTATTTTAGGGACTGGAGGTGACGGGAACTGGGGTGTACTGGCAACAACACATACACACAGGCTAAGGTGCGCACACACTCACACACCCCTTGGCAGAAAAACTTTCATAAACACACACACACGCTGCCCCACTGGCCTACCATCTCAAAGAGAACAGTCACAATAACATTGATATAAGTGTGTAAATCACCTGAAATTGTTGCTGCTACTCTTTTAACAAAATAAGAGCAACATTAGCATTCATCAAGAGCAGTCTGATAAATTAAAATATAGTCTTGAGAGTACTTTTTTGCATTACTGACTAAATAAGTCAGACATTTACAAAGTTCTTTTAAAAATTGTAATTAGTGCATAGAATCTGTATTAAGGTGTTTTTAAAGTGCTACATAAATAAATTCTTTGCTTAATACATTTCTGAACAACAATAATAAGCATATAAATAATATTCCCTTTCATCTATCGATATTTTACTTTGGATGAGCCTTCAGAATAAATCTCTGGGATGCAGTACACATGTACCATGAGATTGTGACAGTATTTCATAGGATTTACTTTCATGAAAAGTCAGAAGTTAAGATTAGGGGGAAGAAATCATTCAGTGGCAAAGCCTGATGCATCACATACCAAAAATTAAGTTTTTCACAGAAAAAAAGAGTAGTGTTAAAAGAGCCAAAATCTCCATAACAGCCATTTTTCACTCACTCTGTTCTGGACAAAAAAGAGAAAAAAATGCTGTGGGAAATTCACATCTCTCTATCACATTCCCCAGTACTGATGATTTGAGCATGAATGAAATAAGAGACTCTCCACTTCAGTGCTAGCCTAGAAATCAAGACGCACCCTAGCGGCAGCAAATAGATTTGCTCAGACAGTACTGTTATAGTATGGCTTGCCAGGCTACTTCAGCGCTGCATCATGAGCTTGAAGACAGAAAAAATAACCTTTGAAAAGTTTAGATGTCAGCTACTAGTGGGCGATCAAACATGTTGGTTATGACAGCAAGCTATCGCCAATTTCGCTAACACTGCTAGCTAACGTTATGGCAGCAGACCACACAAATTTCAGTACCCTAGTGTTGGCTTAAAAATTAATTAATTTACCATGAACAAAACGATGATACATGCTTGTTTGGTGATGTAGAGCTGAATACATTTTAGTCTGGTCGCTTCCTTTTACAAACTTGTAAGTTAGTAAGAAAACCTTGACGTTAGCTTTTAGCGCTCCGTGGCTAACGTTGCTGTGTCGCGTCGTTCACGTTAAGTTGCCCCAAGTTAAATTAATTTGCCATTTTCACCTGTACAAGCATTGGCTTTCTCTTTGGTTTTATTTGCTTACATAACGTTGGTGAAAACCCAGGATTTGGCTTACTTTCTTTGGTAAAACTTGAGGCTTTTTTTAATTCGTTAGCATCCATCGCTGGGATAGACTGGGATACAAATCTAAACTGATAACTATAATTTAAATATTAAAACAAAAACAAAAATTAACATTTATCATTTTTGCTCCACAACCATAACTTTAGGAACATTTGTGAGATTTTACTTTGATTAAGTGTCATCTTTATAGCAATCTCATGAATCTAAGGCTAGTGTTTGCTCTCCTTTTAGCTCCATTTTTGATCTCCACCATCTCATGAAAAAAGAAATTGGCTCTTCAGCAGCTAAATGCTCTGGTTCAGATGCAAGGTGCAAGCTAGCCTCTAATTTGTTGTTCTGCAGGTACGGTACAATGTGTTTATAAGAGCTTTATAGCACCAAAAAAAAGAGTCCCAAATCGTCTTAGTCTGCCAGTTTGTCCATGTGGGCCTCCATACGTGAAGTGTATAGCATGATAATGTGCAGTCTTCTCTCTGGCAGCAGCTTCAGAGCTGCAGGTTATTTATAAATGGTGAGACATTGTGACTAAATATACACACAACCCGGTGAAAACAGACCCCTGCACTGACATCAATACACTGTCAGCCAGTGATGGTGGTGCTACACACAGGCTGTGCATACTACAAGTAATACACCCAAAACCTGTGTTTAATGTGGTACTACTCTGATCCTACGCTAAGACAAAGGAATGATGGGTTGAGGTGCAGCCATAGATACAAGTGTTTCCTATAAAAACTAAATGTTTGTGGGCAGGAAAGTCTAAAACTCTCCACTGACATGAAATTCTGCTGACTTCCTTGTAGGTGGGGCAACGCCTGGGCTATGTGCCTGTAGAGAAAGAGCTACATTACTGAATTATGCAAGTGGCACAGCTTAAAAGCTGCGCCAGGCAAGAAAATGTAAAGTAAAAAATCTTATCAGTCTAATCAGGCCTGAACCACACAGTGGAGCTACAGTGGAGGATGACCCAGTCCCTGAGGAGATACCACAAATTTGTCCTCTTTGCCTAAATAACGTTTTGGTGTTGGCGTGGTTCACTTCTCTGCCTGCAGTGAGAGCAGCCAAACACGAGGGTAAAATATAAACTGTCCCACTTACTGTCTTTTCCTCTCTTTAAACTTAAAAATCTCCGGATAGACGTTGTGTGATAGACAATTTTTAGGTCTGCAAAGTAAAATTCACTCGTGTAAAACCGATGTAGGTTTGTCAAAAAAACAAACTCTCTCCCTCTGACACACACACACACACACTGACATACACTCACACAAACAGTCCTGAAATAGCTGTAGCGTGATTGGAGAACAATGAGGCGGTCCTGTCAGAGGCGACAGCTTCCTGTCCCCAAACACACCCATCACATTCCTCTGTGCCAGTTAGTGTGTGTTTTTGTTTCACTGCATTCTTGTGTGTGAGGACCAAAGTGCCAAATCCAATGTGGCTCATACATGACAGAGCTCCACCAAGTGCGTACCCAAAGAAAAACCACTAGACAGGGGTTAAGGGGTATATTTATATGGCACATATTTACACGGTGGCCATTTCCTCTGACGTCCCACGCAGAGTGAAAGACTCAAATCTCTAAAGCTGTTAGAGTAAATGTTGCATTCCTGGTTGTAAGTTTCATAAATGTCACCGAAAATTTGGAGGGACATGGGGCCATATGTCAGGTGGAACGACATATTTAATAAACATTACCTATAATTGGACGACTGCAAATTGTAGCATTTAACCACATACTAGCAAACATGAGCATTTGATAGTGTTACACGATATTTAACGATTTATCAGGTTACTTGTGCTTTTATGACTTTCAACCAGGGACACACTTTTAATAACAGCATTTGAGCTTCCTAGCCTGAGCATGATGTCACAGGAAAATGGCGGCTCTGTGATTGTGGTCTTTTGATATCTACGGTGGCCTGGAAATGCTAATCACTATTCCAAAATGAAAACACAACTGCAAAAAGTATAACACAACAATTCACAGCAAAAACAAAACACAAGATCGCAGAAAGAAAAAAACACGACAAAAAAACACAACAAAAACACAACTGCAAAAACAACAACCAAAAAAAAAACAGGACTACAAAAAGAAAAACAATACAACCGCAAAAAGGAAAAACAACGACTAGATGAAACACAACAACAGCACTACTGAATTCATGACTAAGCAAATGTACAGTTTAGCTTTCAATTAATTTTTTTTTTTTTAAAACAACAACAAATTTTTCCATTTGTGGTTGCATTTTTTGTTTTTGTGGTCGTGTTTTTTTCTTTTTGCAGTTGTGTTTTCTATTTGCGAATGTGTTTTGCAATGTATCGTTGTGTTTTGCGATGTATCGTTGTGTTTTGCTTTTTGCAGTTGTGTTTTCATTTTATGATTGTGATTGGCACTTCAGGGCCACCATAGACGTGAGATGGGAAAACTGACAGCGCTTCCATGTATGTTTGCTAATTAAGCGGTTAGCAGCAGAGGCTGCTCTAGGCAGAGAAAGTCTGGCACGGTCCTGTAAAACCACAAATTGTTGTTCTGGAATATTTTGTTGTTGTGGTTATATAAACAAGATTGGGGGGGAGTGTGTTGGAGGCTTAAGTCAGACTAAAAGTCAGGATATGTCGGCCTCTGCTCCGTGTCAGTTCATGCCTGACACTAAGATGTTATGATGGCAAATTCTCTTCACTTTGAAATACTGTGAGCTAGATGCTATATTTTTTTGAGAGCTGGCTACTGCAGCTTTAACATCAACCACATATCGGCATATGTAACTTACTGATGAAGCTGTATAAGGGGGGGATGCAAGTGAGCTGTGAGTTTTATTCAAAAGAAAATTAGATAAAGGTATTTTTGGATGTAGCTCAGAGCTTTAATTCAAGACAAAGCATGGGACAGGATGCACAGATAGTAAAAGTGGTTTAAAATATCAGGTCAATAGTCCTTGTGTCAAAAATAGGCCTAATACACTCGAGAATCTCCCGTTTATTGGAGTGCAAAGCCAAGATGCAGCAGAGTGGTGGTGAAATTTACTTATACATTAGATCCTACTTTGAGTGGTGCCAGATCCGGCTGAGCAGAAGTGTCCATTAGCAATGCTGGAAAAATATAAACTATATGCAAGAACATCATCCAAAACGATTCTCATAGGAGGGATAGTGGAGGAAGTATCTTAACTAAAACGCTATTTTGTCAGTTTGAGAAAATGGGTCAGATCACTGCATTTTAGTGATAAACACATCTACAAGTAAAATATTGATGCATACAAAAGGAAGCCACATCCTCATTGTTAGCTACAGATCTCATGCAAACACAATGAGAAACACACAAAAGACCTGCCAATCAATATCCTCACAAACACAATCTCAGCCCACATTGTAGTTTATTATATACAGATTACAATCGGGGTCAGATCCTACATAAAGCTATTAGGGAGGAAATAGGAGATGAGCTGTCCTGTTATTCTGGGATTGATCTGATTGTGTGAGCACACACCACAGCTCTGATCTGATTTACTCACATTCTCAAAGTGTGTGTGAGCAGGTTGAAATCACGGCTGACTTTCATTTTCCTTTCCAACATACATGCTTTCTTGGTTTTGACAGCAACACATGGCGCTGCAGGAAGGAGATTTTATTTTGGCTGTGCTGTTGTTGCTGTAAGGCCTTTATATGTCACTGCTGCTGCAAATAAAAGCCCATCAAAGCATGACTTCATCGGCACACAATACCAGCCCAGTCGGAGGCAGAGCGCAGCAGACAGACTGATGAGTGAAAAAAAAAAAGATCAAATACATTTTTGTGCGTGGAGAAAACGTCAATAAATGGCTTGATGGTGACAACTCCGGTTGCCAGATCCACTTTAAAGCAACCCCCTGGTGTAAAAAAATAACTAAAATTAAATATTATACATGTGAGACACCTCTCTTACCGTTAATACGGCGATTTCAGCGTTGTTTTCAACCTTTGCATGCCAGAAAATATCCGCTTAGAACTCGCTTAATCATGGACGACGGACCTCCACACGGCCCGGGTACCACCGACCCGTCATCAGCTTCCAAGCGGGATCTGGCGCTCCAGAGCCCGGGTGCAGCGCCACTGCCTCTCGGCAGGTCCAGTCTCCGGTCAAAGCGAAACCTCCCTTTGAAAATATTAGCTTTTCTAAATCATGGTTGCCATGTCTGTCTCGCCGCAGCGTCGCCTACTTGTTCGCCGTGTTGCCAGGCTGGGCAGAAAGACGCGTTCATATCTTATTTATTTGGCTGGGCCACTTCACATCCGCCTCCCCGTTTCCGCTGCTTCACGCGCTTCATCCCCGGTCCGATGACGCTCCTCCACGCCGGCGTGAAATCAAACCAAACGCTTCTGTTTAAACAGCGGGTTCACGCTGTGACCGCCGGCTGGGAACTTTTTTGAAAGCCAGGCCTCGTTGTGGCAGCGGATACTGACCGAGCTCGGCATCAAAATAACCGATCAAACACCTCCCACCACCACCCCTTTGTAAATCCCGGCTGCCCAACCTGAGGTCCGGGGACATTTAAGGGGTCGCTTAAGAGGAGTCCTAGAAAAATCACAGTCGGGGTTATTTACCAGAAATAATTTCAATTAGGGGCCATACGAGGATTACTGTTCTAATCACAGCTTTCATATGCGGACAGTGATGCAGTTTAATAAGGGCATCCGAGGATCAAGTCTCCCCCAAAGAGGGGGGGTGGGGGTGGGGGGTTAACGACATGAATATGCTTGAGATTCCCATTCCCTGGCCAATAGCTGGTTCATGAAAAGGCAACAAAAAACAGGTTTTAATATCAATCAGTAAGATCTAATCAGATCTTTTATTTAATCAAAAATATTGGGCTATAAAAGTAGCAGATTATATTTGATGTAGATTTGCATCCAGTGCTGTCAGGTCTCCACTACTGCAAAAGTGGAAAGAAAACAAAAATCTGGTGCACAGAAAAGGCAAAGAAAGTCTCTTTTCCTGCACGTCCTGTTGAATATCTAAATACTTTCTGAGTCACTTGTGAAACAGAAATACTTCAGTTTTTAGGATTAATGAGCACGCTTTTTACAGTTTCTCTGAAATGTTTATGAACAGTGATGCTGATTATATTCAGTGTTGGGGAGTAACTAGTCACGAAATTACAAAATAAATGTAATTGTAAAAAGCTACAGAGAAAGAATGTGTAATTAAATTACAATTACTTTTGAAAATGGTGATCACAGAGGTTATATCTAAATATTTTCTGTAAAAAGCATAGGCTACATGTCGAATTATATTTATTTTGTTGCTTTGCATGTTTTTGACGTGCATGGTGCCTTTTTTTTTTTTTTTTTGCCATTTCCAGTCAGGTTTGTTTCGTAAAGTTTGATGCTTTTGATTGGTTCTCTTGTTTGAATATGCAGCGCCCCACATCTGCCATTAACATTTCCTGATTTAAATATTTGAAAATATTCGTTAGAAATTTTAAAAAGTAATCAAATGTAATAAGTTACATTGCTTTGATAATGTAATTGAAAGTTACATTACTTATTACATTTTAATAGGATAAGTAGTAATCTGTAACCCATCACATTTCCAAAGTGACCTCCCCAGTCCTGATTATATTACTCGGTACCTGCAGAGGAGGACCCACAAACAAAGCTCTGCTCAGTTTCTACCAGTACTCCTGTCCTGTCCTATATGGAGGGCAGTGACCCGGGGAGGAAACATGATGGAAGCAGACGCTCATGATAGGAGAGAGGGAGGGATTTGGCAAATAATCCCAGCGCCTTAATCCCTGCAACAACAAAAGAAAAAGTCTGTCTCTTTTGGTCACATTCCTGTAAAAACACTTTAAAAGAAACATCACACTCGTCTTTATGATTTTAAAATATAGTCAT
The DNA here is from genome assembly GCA_029783665.1 of Naso thynnoides. NCBI lineage: Eukaryota > Metazoa > Chordata > Actinopteri > Acanthuriformes > Acanthuridae > Naso > Naso thynnoides. The sequence goes on along the minus strand of JAQLOL010000017.1, from coordinate 3,148,025 downwards.
ATCTCACAGAAAGAGTTCTGTTATCAAAAATGTCTTTTTACAAGATGAGTTTTAACAGCCAAACTCTTTACACATTTGAATTTTACAACATTAGGATTCTACACACATGTACAAATGATACAAACTTAAATTCAAACAAGAAACTCCAGCAGCAGCTGGGCTGTCACAATGATGTACATGCATTTGCTGAGATGATTATTACAACTGGTGTCTACATTCATTTAGCAGCAAAGCCTCCAAAGCTGAAAAAATATAAACAGCATGAAAAAATATGAGCCTCTTGTTCATACATCAAAACTGACATGACAGCATGTTCATGTGTTGGAACTAGACATTAATTTGTGCCCAAAGGTCGTTTTATATGGAGGACAAAAAATAACTTTTTCCAAATATAAATATATATATGAATACATAAATTAGAAATAAATTAATAAAAGATGAAAATCCACAAATTGAACATCAAATGCATAATAAAATACACTCATGAATTTGGTGACTAATTGTAAAATAAAAATGGTTATGCGTTCATTTCTACATTTACATATTTCTTTATTACTAGCTTTATTATTTTCTGTATCTGTCTGTAAGTTATTGAGGTAGTTGCAACACGACTGCTCAACAGGACAAACCACAGCTGAACAAACAAAAATCTGTAGCAGGTGTCAGCTACATTCATTTAATGAACTGTAAATCATTTAAAATTTGAGAAGCAGACAGATTAACATAATTTGTAGGATTATAGGATCAACGTAAAGTCGAAATACTGAAAGAATATTTAATTATTTGCAAATTAGTTTCCAACAAAAATGTATTTATTTATGCATTTACGTATTTTAGATTTTATTTTCAATGAAAATGTACGTATTGCTTCATTTATTTCAGTGTTTAGTTATGTTTGAATTAATTATTTTTGGTCCTCCATAATTTGCAACAGTCAGTTTTGCAGGACTGAACCACTCTGTCTCTAAATCAAGCACAACAGTGCAGACGATGAGGCATTTGTGTGCATTTTCAAACAATGCAGTGCGTGTTGATGAGCTGCCGGGCGAACTCCTTGTTCCCGCTGGCTTGGTAGATGAGGGAGAGGTTGAAGGCGATCTCCCTCCGCAGATCCACCTGCTCGTCTGGGATACCCTGCAAGGAGGACGAGGGATGAAGATATGGAGAAAACAGCAGTAAAAAAAAAAAAAAAAAAAAAGTACACATCCCAGTATACATGCGCTGAGGGAGAATTGATTTATTGTCCAACTCTGCTACAGCAGACGGCAATATGCCCTTGGCAAGCAACAGCTGAACAGTGAAAACATGGACAACTTTACAGTGCTATACACTTCACATTTATGCTGTACTTTCAGTTCAAATTCAATGCTCGCTTCTCCTCGTGCCTACAGGATTGTGGTTTTCTTGCTGTCTTTCTACTACAAATTTGTGCTATTCGAGTTTCAAGTCAAAGACCACCGCAGGAACTACTGATCATGCACAAAACCCTTAGGCCAGCCCGGCTCTGGTTGAGGTGCATACATGCTGGAGTAATTCAACTTCCAATTGCATTATCTGGGTGTGTTAGCTCGACTTTGAGAAATTCGATTTGGCGCGATTTCAGTCAGACTAAAATGTTTACATGCATTTTTAAAAGTCTGGTTTCAGGGGGACTAACACAATAAATGGATTTATGTCGCGTAAACATACTGAGAGATGCAGCAGACTGAGAGGTCAAACACTGTTAGAAGAAAAAAGAAAAAAAGGTGATTTGATACAAACCTCCAGCTTCTTGGCAGGCAGCGAAAGTGCCTTCTGATAGTAATGTATGGCCAAATGTGTGAGGCCCATCTGGTGCAGCGCTCTGCCTAAGTTATACATGCTCTCCTGACACTCTCCACGCAGCTCCACGTACCGCCACAGGAAGGAGAAACCCTGAAAACACACACGCATATTTAATATGAACAGACAATGGTATGTAGTGATAAATCTATATGAGGAGCACTGTACCTGCAGCACCAGCGTGTGACGTTTGGCTACATACTTCTGCGATGCCATGTGGAAGAAGGTGAGACCCACACACAGGCTGTGGAGCGGGTTGTCGGGGTGAGTCTGGAAGGCCTGAACGTACTGGCCTGCAGACGTGTTGGGCAATGTGTTAGGCAAAAGGAGAATTTATCAACAAATAATTCCTCACCTCACACTAACTGGCGCCTGCTGGGTGAAGTCTGGACAACAATCAGAAAGCTGCTGAAGAACTCGTGGACTGAAGTTAATCTCCTTAGAAACTACAATACTGAGAGGAATCTATGAAGTCTGTGGACCTTTCTACTTACTGAATAGTCTTTAAGTTTAATCAAGGGAATGTAGAGCTGGACAGTTGCTCATGGAGACACAAGACTGTTTTTTTTGTTTAAAGGAAGCGTATGAAATTTAAAAATGTAATCAAAAGCCCTTTTCACACAGAGAAGCCGCCTCAGCAAACCGATTCTCCGCCTTTGTTTATCTACACAGAACCAAGCAGCGCCGTCTTTAAGCCGCTCCAGTCGGGCGTTTTCTAAAGCGATTTTCGCCGCATGCAGTTTTCCACACACGTGCAGTTCAGCAGGCTGCCGTCCACCGGACTTCTTTTCCTCTTTCCACAGCGGTAGTGAAAGTGACACAGTCCGTCGGCTTATTTCTTTAACACATCTGAGTTTAACTTGACACTTAAGTTTGAGAGAAAGGTTCATACAGAATTATAAATCTGTTTTTTCATTATGGATTTCTTTTTTCTAAATGTTTACGCCTTCATGTTCCCTGCACACGGTCACATCCTCACCACTAACAGCTAAAACAAACACTGACAATAATGTTAAGGGAAAATAAAGATAATTCTGTTGAATTTCTTTTGTTAAGATAAATGCCCCTGACCCAACCTGCCAGCTTACCAATTTACACAAACATGAAAGGACAAAATATGCTTTGAAAAGAAAGTGCCAGTTAGGGGCGGGTATTGGCAAGGATCATGACATATAGCTGGAAATCAATGCAGCATGTCACAAATATAAGTATTACGACATATTGCCGTATCGATTTTTTAGCACAGCATTAGTGTCAGTGGAGCTTTCTTTAGGCATGAAGAGAAACTACAAAATGAATGCTTACTTTAAGGCTGATCAAAGCTAAACTTAACTACTATACCTTAAATACTATATGTGCTTTGAGCAATTACAAGACAAAAAGATACAAAGAAAAACATATGTGCACTATGTTAGCGTTAGCTCTAAATCCCTATTACTGTTATATCAGGTTTTTTAGCTTTGGACAGCCTAGAAACAAATAAAAGAATTGTCCTCTAAACTTTCATTAGACTGGACATGTCAATACTGTTTTCTTTTTATCAAAGTTACCATTTGCATGATAGTACTGCAGCTGTTCTGAGAGCAAACCCGAATGTCATCTTTATCATCTAATGTATCTGTTTTTAAACCAGCTTGTACTCAGTAGGTTAAACCAAGCGTGCGCTCAGTGGTTGTCTGTGTGTGTTTTGTACCCAGAGCGTGTTTGAAGCTCCCCGACACCATGGCGTTGTGTCCGCAGAGGACACACAAGGCGTGATTATCAGGGTGTTTTAACAGCAGACGCAGAGAGAAGCGATGGTGGCGCTGGTGATGGGAGGTTATCGTCAGCTAAAGGAAAGAAAAAAACCCCAAACATGTTAGACATTTGTTTGTTTGCGACCACGAGACAGAATTTTAGAACTTTTCTCTTTAAATACTTGCACTTCAAGCTCTAACTGTGGCTTACACTTTTACTTTCTGCTTTAAGAAAAAATACATTCTACACACAGACTAAAGCTCACCTGGTTGAAAATATTCCACAGCTGAGGCCAATCCACTTTTTCCATCAGCATCAGTCTGTTGAGAAGAAAAGCAGAAAGACACCCACGTATGTCTCACTTTTAAAAAAGAAGCTGGAGACTAAATTCTTCTCCTCCTGCGGGAGCTGCGCGAGCCTACCTGATGTAGTTGTAGGCCTTGCAGTAGTTGCGGTCGAGGATGGTGGCGGACAGGCCGAAGAACTCCATCGCCTTCCTCCGCGGCTTGTTGTCGTAGAACTCGTAAAACTCCATGGCGGACTCCACCAGCAGCTCGGCCTCCTCGTAGCGCTGCACCTCGCACAGCGTCAGCACGCAGCTCACCAGCAGCTGCCACCAGTCCTCTTTGGACAGAACGTTGGTTTTACCTGGACAGGGACCACATCATGCCATCAGTGTCACATCAGTATCTTGATTACTCGATTACAGTAGCAGAAAATGAGTAGATTTTGTTCAATTTCTGCATGATTGGCTTGTTTTGTCAGTTAAATCATCATTGCATGCAGAGAAAACCAGAACATCACAGCCTTGAGTGGAGCTGAAACAACCATTTTTCATATAAAAAATCTCCAGGTTCACATGATCTTTTACAAGAAAGTCAAGTTTGTTTATTGTTTGTCTGTCAGGTTCAGCTGTGTGAATGGCTGACATGTTTTAGCAGCAGACGCTCAGGTTTTAAGGACGCACCACTCTGACCCGTTCAGTCCTTTCAGCCCTGATACTGATCTTACTGAGCTGATCAGGAAACGGCCACATGACACAAATCCACATCAGAAGCAGTTTTCTGTTCTGTTCCTTCAGGGACTTGGAACATTCATTGCTTCCTGCTCATGTTTGGTGTGAATGTAAAACACATTAAGCAAAGCCATCTGCGCTGCAAACCCTCTGTTTGCCATGACCTCAGATACAGAAACAGTGTGGAGTTACTTTATTAAAGTCATTGACGCTTTTCAATTAACAATGACGGAAAATTTTGAAGGCGGTTGTAATTCACACCTCTGTGCAGTTGGTGGTGGGTGTGTCAAATTTATTAGCTATTGGCTAGAAATCCCAGCTTCAGCTTCCAGAACATAATTAAAACAGCGGTAAGAAGTCGTCTGTCCTAAAGAAAAACACAAAACCTGATGACGATCGCCTCTGCAGTGGTCACGCTTGATGCTTTTGATTACGCACAAGCGAGCGCACAGTTTAAATCCATGTGAAGCAGGAGGAAGGCTTGAGTTCAGCAAGGCCACAGCAGCTCAGGTCAGTTCAGTTCAGTTCATTATTTTATTAGTGTTTTGTTCATGATTTAAATGTAATGGTCTAATTTTGTAAAACTGGATTGTTCGTTTTGCCTGTTTATACACAATGGCACAATGTTTTTGGTGTCCTCTGCTGTTACTGTGTGGGAAAAATCATTCATCTGCTCAGTGTGGTGTTTTCTTAAGTTCATACTGCAGGAAAAGTCAAAGAAAAATAGGTAACAATCGTATTTAACACAGTGTGCAGTGAGTGTCTACATGAAAAGTGAGTGCGTGGTCGTCAGCTGTCCAACCTTTCTCTTCATGCCACGGCTTGAATGCTTCATCTTTAGGTTGGTATTTTTACTTTTCTTAAATTGAAAATGAACAAATGAAAACTATTACATCTTATTTTGAAAAACAAAACTACAATGACGGACAGTAAATGATTATGACAGATTTTTTCCGATCAGAAAGCCTAATACAACCTCTGCACTAAACATGCATCTCACACTGTGAAGGTGCATCAATATGTGAAATACGACACTAAAGCTAAAAATCAAAACCAAAGACCACTTTTAACTCCCGACCTTTAGCATAAATCTGTGTTTAGCCGACACAACCAGGTTTTTTTTGAAGGGTTACTTTATGAAGTTCATATTATTGCTGTTTTTTTATTTCTTATAAACAGATTGCGGCAGTTTCTGGTTCTTCGTCTGGGCGACATAGAGAAGCTTTGCATGGGCAAGATACAGTTTATTAAATGAAGCTTGATTGTCCTCAGAGACCAAGAATTGACGTCACATTAAATTACCCAAAGTGCACCAATTTCTGTCATTTACTGTATTTCTGCTTTGGTTTCAGTGCTCACAGGAAAACAAGACATTTAGGCTGCCTTTAAAAGCAAGAAATGACCCAACAAAAATCGTTGACTTGATGTTCATCTTTGTTTTTTCCGTGCTTCTCCGTTGCAGATTCTAACATTTTTACCACAGTCATCTTAGCGCTGTAGTAAATAAACATTATTGGCCTTGAATGCAGTGAGACAATCTGATAATAATATAAAGTATAGCTTACACTTTCCGTAGCTAATGAGCTACAACATGCAAAGCTGAACAAAATGGTCCTTACAGAAAACAATAAACTGCTTTTTCTCAACATATGGCAACTATTAATAAATGCTGACAGTGAACAACATCCAGCCAACTGCTCTGTGCTGCTCCTGCCAAGAGCAGGCTCTGTGCATCAGCCAGGCAAACAGGTAAAGTCTCACACACACAAACACACACACATTATATATCCATACCAGTGTTGTCCAGATAAGCAGCTTCATGGTCATCAATTTCTGGCACCTGCTCTTTGACCTTCACCAGCCTCAGGTGACTCTCGCCCGACACGGTTACGGAGCGCACACACACCTTCGCCCGCTGCATGGCAACCTAGGACAAAAAAAACCCCACACACATCTCTATCTGAACACAAGAGTCCTCATTCGCTTCACCATCAGGGTGCATGCTGCTGTGATTTTTACATGTTTACCTTCAGCAGCATGGAGATCATCATGATCATCGAGTCCAGGTAGCCCTGCTTCTTCCCCTGAGTCTTCAGCAGAGTGGAACGATGCAGCAGCAGCTTTAATTCCTGTGACCACAACACATGTAGAGACATGAATACAAACTCACAAAAAATTATTTTGACCCTTTTTTAAAAAATTATATATGTAAGTATGTACAGAAGCCGACTCCTGCCAGGAAAAGAAAACCCTGACTGTGAAGTTACACGTCATAAAAACAAAAAATACTGATACTAAATCAAAATTATAAGATGACATCCTAAGTCAAATGACACTGACACTCAAATAATACATTTTGCAAATTAGCAGATTTAGTCAAAATTTTGAGTTTACAAATTTTAACTAATATTTTTTACAATTTGTGGTCAGTGTGAGCATTCTTTATTATTCTTAATCACAGCCAAGTTTTTTCACGCTTTTCTTGTCTTGCTGAAAATGGGATTCCATTAGCATGTGAAAGTGTGATTGTTGAGAAAAAGAGGTGGGAATATATAAATTCCTGTAGAAACAAAACAAATACATTTCACCAGAAAGAAACAAAAGAGAGAAAATGTGGTATTTAAGGGTTCTAATAATATTTTTTTATCAGATTTTAAATGTATAACATTTAAAGACCTTTAACTCTTATTAACCTGCACACAAACACACATGCTCTTGCCTTCTGTGCAGCTGACGAGTCCTGAGCCAGTGTTTCGCTGTCATACATTGACTCAAGGGCCTTGAGGGCGCACTCTGGTCGGCCCAGCTGCTGCTGCAGGGTGGCCAGGGAGAGCCGGGCCTCCAGGTGCAGCGGCGCCATCTCCACCACCTTCGTGTAGCTGTCTGCTGCCTCCATCATGTGACCCAGCGCCTTCAGACACTCTGCCATGGAGACGTGGAGAAGGCGTCTTATGTAACAGCATTTTTCTAATTTTTCCGAGGAACATCCAAACTGAGGGGTCACTTCAAATACCGTCTTGCACATTAGCTGCAGAGTTTCACACAGTGGGTGAATTTTTTAGATGTGTTAGCTGCTTAGTTACGCCTCTCAACTGCTAAGAGGATATTTCAGTTTTAGCTCTTAAATATGTCCAAGCAGGACTGTGGTTGGTATTTCACTTTAACTCTTTCTTTTTAAGTGACTGAAACATCTAGCCTGAGCTTTTAAAATCACTGAAGTTGGAATGAAACGAGTATATGCTACACTTACTCGCCAATTTATGAGGTAAACTGTAAGGTAAAACTATCTTAATCTATCACCAAATCCTGCAAAGAATTCGTCTTACATGGTCATAATAGGAGGTTTTGAATCAGCTCTATAGTTGAGAGAATAAAAGAGGATAATAAGACGAGGACATGAAGATAAATTAACTTCATATTTTCTAAATGGGACGCAGAGCTCGAAACTTATCGACACAACAGGTTCACAAATGCTAAATGATGTAAAATATGCTTCATCTTAGGTGTCGTGAAAAAGGCAGAAAAACTTCTTTTGCTACAGTTTCAGTTTAAATCTCTGGTTTTTTTCCTGTTGGTCCCACCTGCGTGCCGCAGCCAGACGACAGCCAGGTTGTATTTTTCGGATACGACGAGGGCCGTCAGCAGAGGCAGAGCGGTCACGTACTCGCCCTCCTCCAGGTACGCTTCAGCTACGTCCAGGTACAAGTCACCAATCTCCTCTGCACTCTGCTCCATCAGCGACGACACTAGTCCCTGAGAATGGGCGGGTACAGAGTGAGTGATGGAGACAGATGTTTGTTTTTCCTCAATAATAAACTTAATCTGAAAGAAAACCTTTTTTGTCCTGTTTACCTCCAGAGGTGTGTAGACATGCAGGTGTATGAGGCAGACCATAAGTTTGGCCCTCAGGTCCACTGGAACGCTGTCTGGCACCTGTGCATCCTTAATTTTGCCTGGACACACATAAACACACACACACGCAACCACAGACCATGTTAGGATGAGAGCAACTCCACTAAAAGGAGAAGTTTTCCTTTATGTCTTAAAAAAAAATCTGCTAAAGTGCTGTAGTAGGCATGCAGTGTAACTCTGTGATAACACACCATGGGAAGTTGTCAAAGTTGTTTACTTCCTGTTGCTGCTCAGTGCATTTTTACCTTAACCAGAGCCGCAAATTATAGAAATCCAACCGTAGTTTGACTTCTAAAATGATGCTATGAACACTCGAATTCACCTAAATCGACTGTCCTCATATTCGACTTGCTTTGGGTGCACTGTGAAGTGTTTAATTGCAGTTTGGTAGTGGCTAATGTGGAATGCATTGACTTTCGCTAGCATTAGCATTAGCATATCCAACGCTTTCTTAGGCTTTGTGGTTTACCAGTTTACACAGCCAGAAAGAAAGTTGCGGTTTCAAAACTTCGCAGCCATGTGACAGAAAGGCCAACCCACAAGAAAAGTTTGACATCTAAAGCTAAAACTTGTGCCATCTAAACGGGCTCTCCATCACTGTTACTACATACCAAAAAAAAAACCTAGCAAAAAAAACCCAAAACACATAACTAACTGTTTTTTTTGGTGGTGCAAGAAAGTGTGATCAATGTGAGAAAAATCACAGCTAAAGTGTGAGACTGTCAGCAGGCTACATTTCAACAACAACGAATCACTGCGATCCTAAAATCACGTGACTCCAGTATTTCAGTCTTTCTTTACATACGCTTAAAGTTTGTTTTCTATCCAAATCTGTTTATGCCATTCGGCCAATGACACAAGGGTGACTGATAAGTTAATGGCCTGACGTAGAAGGAAATGAGCGTTGCAGCTCTCGTTATGTGCAAGTGCAGTTCAAGTCTTTGGGTGATTATGCAGAAAGTTTGAAGTTAGTAACATTTGTGGTATTTCTGTTTAGGCTAATTTAAAGGTTGTATACTTGTCATTACAAACAATTCTCTCTTGGTTCCTCATCACTTATTAGGTCCTTATTAAAAAAACAAACATGACCCTATAATACAAAAAGTCTACCAGTGTGACATTTAGGAGAAAGAATAATTCATATTTCCTTCAACAATAAATAAAAGACATGATTTGAAAATTAATCATTTTCTTAGCTTCTGTAATTCAAATGAAAATGGCTGGAATGGATGAGGCTCCCGCCTGCCTGAGTTCATTTTGCCTCTTGAACAAAAGAAAAAGGAGAATAACAGTTACTTTTATGCACTCAATGCAGTCGATGTACAATAGTGGCGCTGGGTTAATTGGTGCCGACACATTACAGACAGTTAGACAATGCATCACAGACGCGACGGGTGCAGAACAAAATTAATTTCTTTTTGCTGCTGACTTCTGTTAAAAATGTCTTTTATGTCTGTTCAACTTGTCCTCAGGGTGGGATGAGAATGACACTTTTCAAAGAACAATATGTTTGAACAAGTACATAAAAATGGCACCAGCAACATTTCACATCAAAGTCAAATTAATAAGAATTTTAATTTTCTATTAAGAGTGACTCACCGTTCTCCTCTGCTGCTATGTCTTCCGCAGTCTTCGAGGGTGTGCCTTCGTCGTCGTTCTTCTCCTGCTCTTCGGTCATTTTCTCTTCAACTTTCTCTTCCGGTGTTGCCGCGACATTTGATGTGGATTCATCCTTGATCAAGACTATACCTGCAAACTGGACCAAGACCTTGGAGGACACACAAGAACGTGAGGTCAGTAAGACAAAACCAACCCTTACTGGCTCTGTCTCCACATGACAAGAGACAGCTTTTCCTTCAGTGCACAGAAACACACGGGGGAGTACCTGCAGGGCTTTGTTGTACTGCCGGTTGGCAATATAGAGCTCAGCTGCCATGTTGATGAAGTCATCGCTGACCAGACTGGGGTGTCGTGCCAGAGCGTCCTCAATAACACCCAGGGCTGAGGACAAGTCATTACTCTCGTAGTAACTCCTACAGAGCACACACACACACACACACACAGATGTAGACAGACAAATATGAGTTCTGACAGAGATACTTCAACATCTGTCTGACAACTCAAGGCTCAGCTCTGTGGATGTGTGTGTGAATCTGTTTGTGTGTGTCCTGTACTTGGCCATGTCCTTGGAGAGCTGCATGAAGTGCTCTCCATCCTCCAGCGGCAGCAGCGCAAGGATCTTGCGGTAGCCGTCCATGCAATGCTTGTGCTCGCCCAGACGCATGTAGAGGCTGGAGCGCTCCCACAGGTAGCGCACGTTGGTGGGGTTGCACTTAATGGCTGTGGAAGCAGGGGATGACAGAGGATGAGGGAGTAAGTATTGATTCAACAGCTGGAACTAATGATTGTTACTCTTGACGGATGAATGTTTGATTCTTTTCTCGATTCAACAACTTGCCCACTTTTTTAGTGCAGTGATTCTCAAACTGTGGGGCACGCCCTCCCTCAGGGGTTTAGCGGCTTCACAGAGGGGGTGTGCGTGTTTTTTGTTTTTGTTTTGTTTTCAGAAAATGTAGCATGCGGAACTAATGTTTGAGGTCAGACGACCTAGACTCATTTTGGGGCGACACAACAAAAACAAATCATGCTTCAATGGCGATTTCACATTCAAATAGAGAGAGCAGCAAAGTTAAGAAATATATTACAGGAGTGAAAAGAGAAATAGGCGACACTTCAGATGTAAACAAGACGAAGTTGGGCAACAGTAACGCTGATCATTCACCACACCCAAGTCAAGATAAAAAGCCGACATATATCTTGCTCTTGGATTCACAGCGAATGTGTCAGGACATAAAGAGAGACCTGCCCGTGTTTAATGTCTGAAAACTCTGGCAGTATGCTCCCTAACAAAATTAAAAGACACTTGGAGACATTACACTCCCACTCGTCAGTAAGCCACTTGAGTTCTTTAAAGGATCAATATTGAGTGCGACCCACGGCTTCGGGAGTCAGGGGGGACAACTAAACTATCAATGCTACTACGTCGCACAAAACAGCAATTTTAGTAAAACTGGGTCATATTTTGCGTCGAAAATGTCCTCTGGTTTTCTCTCTCATGTCCTACGACTGCTCTGTCTGTCTGCAGCCTTTTATAACTGAGCTGTCCCAAACAACGACCCGCTGCTGCAGCTGCGTGACAGAAAAAGTTTGAACCACAGTTTTATCGTCAGACTGACCCTTTGAGTAGCAGACGACGGCCTGTCGGATGTTGTCCTGCTCCAGAGACATTTCTGCCAGTCTCACCCACTCCTCACAGTCCGATGGGTTCAGGTGGGCGGCGATCAGACCAAACTGCAGCGCCTTCTCCATGTCTTCATCATCCTCGTAAATCATAGCCAATGTGGAGAATGGCTCGTAGGCCAGAGGAGCTGGAAGGGGGAGAGAAGGTTGGGTTAGATTCTAGTTCTACTTCTAAACTCCAAAAACGCACACAAGTGTTTTTCGCACCCTGTCTTATGATCTCCATGCACATCAAGATGGCGTCCTCTTTCTCTCCTCTGGCGAAGCGAATGTTGGCTTCTCCCATCAGGCCTCTCAGAGCTCGAGGCAGCTTGCTGCGATGACGCCGCTCCTGCACAGACAGACCAAAAGTCAGAAACTTACAAACATTTCAATCCAGAAAAGCACACCCACACATTCGTCTCCCCTCCTCCTCCTCCTCACCTTCATCATCTTCTTGTTTTCTCTGTTGAGCTCCATCTCCAGGGCAAACACCTCCCCCACCGATGGATCCTCCACATCCTCATCCTCATCCTCCTCTATCTTCTTTCTGCGTCCCCTCCCTCTCCGCCTCCCTTTCCCCCGTTGCGTCCTCTTCTTCGCCGTCTCCTCCACCCTCAACTCTACCTGCTCCTCTTCATCCAGCATGTAATCCTTATCATCTTCATCATCTACATAGCTCAAGCTGTCCCCCTCGTCCTCTTCTTCCTCCTCCTCTTCTGAAGATGGTGGTTCTGGTGCTTCTCCCAGAATGGAGGCGAAGGCAAGCTGAACCCCCGGGCTGACTCCTTCCTCTGAAGAGGAGAGGACAGTTAGGTCAGGTGAGCAGCAGGCGGTACGTGTCAGTCTTTGCCCCTGGTTTTGCCTCTTAGGTGAGATAAAAGTCGCCTCTAATGATTATTTCTGGTATTGATTTAGGATTAATTGATTGCTTGGTCTCTGAAGTGGCAGAAAAACGCAAAATTTTACCCAATTCTGTAAATTCTGATGGCTTGTTTTGTCAGTTTAAGCTAGCAGCATGATACTTTTAGCCTACTAACATTATTTTCAATTCTTTGTCCAAATAAGTCATTAAATCAACCATCGTCATACACAGTGTGTCTTCACTTCTGTCACCAAACACACAGCAACAAATGTTAGAAAATCAGCACCTTTACCGATTTTCCCAGGGAGCTGCGCAGAGGTCGAGGGCTGAGCATCATCGCCTTCATCTTCAGCTAACTCCTCGGACTCCTGGGAGAGGACAGAGGAAAGAAAATACCAGCTTTACGCTTCTCGACAACCATTACATACACTACGCAAACTCAAATGTTAGGTAATGATAGTAAAGTCAATAAAGCAAGCGTAAACGTCGGATGTAACGGTCTTCGTGCTACAGCTAGCAAGCTAGCTAACTTAGTTTTAGAAGCTAAGTCGCTCTAGATGTCAAGCTACAAATTTTACATAAGCTTGTGACTTACTTTGGCTCTCCGTTCATCCCTCCGCTTGTCAAACTCCTCGAAAGTTATCCTGCCCTCCAGGTAGTCTATGAGCTCGGCGCTGAAACCGGACATCTCCGTCCGTTACTCCGCCTGTTAGCCCCGCTGAGGCTCCCTGACGGGACACGCGACGCTTCTGCAAAGATAAAATGCGTCACATTTACGGTAACGCTGAATTGTAACTAAATGTGACCCGATGAGAGACGCAAACAGCCTTAATACCGACTCCTGCACTTCAAATCAACACCACATGCGCTGGAGTAAATAGTAGTCACGTGACCAGCAACAACTTCCGGGAATTAGAATCGTCACGCCACCACAAAACGTTGACGCTGTTTTGGTGACACCTAGTGGTGAAAAAGGAGATAATAATACAACGTGTGCGCACACAGCGGTCACCTCATCGTCCTAAACATAAAATATTACTCATCAAATGTTGTTGTACAGTTAAAATAAAGAGTCACAACTACAAAACAATTATTTTAATTATATTAAGCTGTCATGTTAAGCCTTTTCAAAATATGTACTGATACTCAAAAAGTAGTATTGAAGTACTAAAGAAGTACTCAGATGTGAAGTAATAAGTAATTATATGTATTTGAATTTATATGAGCATTTGCATTTTATGTTTATGTGACAGTCGCTGTTACTTAATAAAGATAATTTTACAATAATTTAATTTATAAAACACACAATTAACTCGTAAAATATTATAAATTCAACTAACCAGAGTCGGTTACTCTAATACATCATATTTAATTGAATTTATAGTATAGTTGTGTGTATATAGTGTAAATACTTGGGTTTGTAGTTAAATTTACTGTTAACAAGCTATCAAGAATACAACTTAGACTTAAATGCCTCAGTAATTTTCATCTACTAATAAAAAATACAACTGTTTAACATTTATCAGGGGCATTTTCCAGCAATGAGTAACTTTATTTCAGGCACTTTTGTCTAAAAAAATACAATATGTCCAGTGTAATTCACAAACGAATAAGCCACATGTTCTATGTCAGTGTATCAGGTCAGTTTCCTTTATTGTTTTTCATTGGTGTGTTTTAGTTCCACTTGTTTCTTATTTATCTGTACATCAAATACGCGTGTTTGATTCCTCTGTTGTTCTTTCCCCAAATAACACAGAGTAATTTATCACAGCTTGCATAATTTAAAATTTAATATGATGTGTTTGTTTTGTGAGCAACAGGCTGGAGCTTTACGTCAAAGCATATCTGCTTTTCCATTAAACCCAAATCTGGAGCAGCGTGGCAACTGTTGCCCTTCAGTCAACAGACTTGTGATTGATGCATTCTGCATTATCTAATTTATCTCTACTGCAGGAAAGAGAGGAATCAGGAGGAGCGAAAGGAAAGGAGGCAAAAGTGGAGGAGGGCGTGGTTTCATCCTGGCAGCTGATGCTCCTGCTGCTTTTTTCTCACTTTGTTGTTAGTTCACCTCGCATTATTTTGGTGACCTGGACGGTGTGGACTTCACAAACTGTTTGATGAGAGCACCTGAAACCTAGCACAGGTGAGTACACACATAAATCAAATCTGAATTTGACTTTATCCAGCATGAAACACAACACATATTAATGATTTTGCCTTAGTGATACCAGAATAAAGAGCTTTAATACTTCCGCTGTGTTCTGTTTGGCCTGTTTTTACAGTCCATTTGTAAAAATCTCTACGCAACTGCTTAAAACTATTGGAATTAATTCATCTTTGAGCATATGAGTGCAAAATCATAAAGGTATTCAATATAAACTCATTAAACACAAAACAACAGCAAATACTCACATTTTGGAAGCTTGAGCTAATAAAATATTTGACATTTTTGCTTGCCTGAAATGAACGAAATGATTTACAGATCATCAAAAATAGTCAAATCTCTACAACTGTTCAAGTTTGAGGCCCTCAACTTATTAATGAATTCTAAAACCTTTAATAGAGAATCACTTCAGCTCTAAACATACTGCACGTTCAGCACAACACAACCTGTTCTGTTAATGAAGTGAAAACATCACAGTGCGAAGCCACTGAACTGCTGCCTTGCCTCGTTATCTTATGTGCTAATAACGTATGTCGCGAAAACAGCTGTTGGGTCAACAGAGCTCAGTTTGTCGTTTTTTTTTTACTGTGTTTTTGTTGTTAATTTCACCTCTGTGCAATTTGGACCCACTTAAAAAATCGTTTCTCTAATATATTAGCGTTGGTTTGAGAAATTAGTGGGATGGTTTTGCTTTTTTAAATAGCCAAACTTAGAGTAAGTCATCCGTCCTTTATCACTTGATGCAAAAATGCAGAAATTCAACCTCTGCTGTTTGCCTTCGAATTGCAGGGAAATGCAGATTTCCTCATTTGTAACTGATGCGGTTGATTACCCTTCACATCATCCATCTCTGCACATGTTTGCACAGCACAGGCAGTTTGAATTCCTATCAGTGTGTAAATATTGCACTCTTGGGTCTGTGTTTGTTGATTTTGACCATCATCAGGAACAATTTTCACAGCTGAGTTGGTCAACACAAAGGCTGAGCTTCACAACAACGGCTGCTCCTCTCTGTAGCTCGGCTCGGTCTGTGCTCCACAGAAAGAATAAAACATCTCTCTGAGAAGCAGGAGACGAATTAAGTGGATGATTCAAACACCTCTAGTACGTGATGTGATTTGCTTGGTGTTGCAAAATAAAGCAGAACCAAAGTGGAATGAACTCAACGTCTTTTCACACTCTGTTTCCTGCAGAAACAAATGCAACAGAAAAACGGAGACAAACCGAGAAAAATATGTTGTGCTGGCCAAAAGAAGTTCCTAAAGACATTGAAGGCAACACTTCACATAGCCTTGCAACATTCAACCCACAATACAGAGCGCTGTTGTGAATGTGTAGTCCTATGATACGACCTCTATAAACATGTCTTTCTCAGCCCCAAAATGTAAAATCGACAAAAAAATGTCGGTTTAAACCTGCCTGGACTGATAAATACTTGTTCATTTAACACCAGATCCAAAAAATGGATGTGTTTAATGTTTGGAGGCACCACACTGAGAAACATCGGACACTGTGGACGAACTTTCCAGAGGGATCACAGGAGAGGGCTGCAGAAGTTTGACTGCTTCCCACAACCGGAGCTTTACTACTTTCACGCACTTTTTGATGTGATTGTGTCACATGTGATGACATTTAAAAGGGAAATAATGAATAAACATATCTTGGTTTTTGTTACATTCACTTGTGTTGGTTTAAAATCGCCTGGTCCAGCCAAATTTCTTGGTTGAATAGCCCTGCTGTATGTTCTGGGCTCTTTTGAGCATTTCTCCACTCCTCTGTTCTTCACATTAGTGTTACATGTGCCCCGGCTTTAGACTGTCTTCCCTCAGTTCCATGGAGCAGCTTCACCCACTTGAAAGTAGGTGAAGTTATATCAGCAATCTCAAGCCTACAAAACAAACAATGCCAGTGCTTATTTGGGCAGCTGTGTTGAGTTTTAAGTGCTTCAGTGACTGACCATGATGCCGATTTGATCGCTGGGTTATTCAGCAGCTCTCTGCTCTCATTTGCAGGTTTTCCATGAGAGTGGAATATCCTTTTTCATCATGAATGAGACTCCAGCGAGCTGCACTGCGGAGCTGCCGCTTGGACAGCCAACCCGTAGCACAGCGCTTTACGTCGCCGCTGAGATCATCATCGCCGTGCTGACCATCATAGGCAACTTCCTGGTTTGTTTGGCTGTCATCTATAACAAGAGGCTTCGCACCGTTACAAACTACTTCCTGGTGAGGAAATCTGTTTTCTACGAAGCGTGTTTCATCTCACACTGAAACTTGATGGACTTATCACAACCCTGCAGTGGATTTAAAGAGCCGATCATGTTTTACTCTGTATGCATGTGTGTGAAGGTATCGCTGGCCGGGGCTGACATCCTGGTGGGACTGTTAGCCATTCCCTGTGCGGTGCTGACAGACATGGGTCAACCTCAGAATAACCTGCCGCTCTGCCTGGTGCTGGTCAGCATCGTGATAGTGCTCACCCAGGTAACATTAACCCTGGCTGTTTTTAATAACTGACAGATGAAAGCATTCATGCGTCACTCTCCTGTTGTCGGAACAACCACGCTCCCTTCTGAGTGAAAATCAGATGTTTGGTTTCCTTCCAGAGCTCCATCCTGAGTATGTTAGCTGTAGCAGCGGAGCGTTACATGGCCATCCTTCTGCCCTTCCAGTACCAGCGTGTCATGAGCCCCAGAAACGCGCGGCTGGCGCTGCTGTTCACCTGGGGTCTGGCAGCCATCACCGGCACCGTGCCTCTAATGGACCCGCAGAGACAACCAGGAAACTCCAAGTAAGGGATGAGGAGGGGTGATTAAAGGATGGGCGACCGTGTAATTGAAAGAATTAATGTAATTTAAATGAAAATGAAATAGAATGAAATAGTAAAGTGAATGAATGAATGAATATTTGTATGCCTCCCTGTCATTTCAGCTACTGTATCTTCACCTGCGTGGTGGACATGAGCTACTTGGTCTACTTCAATGTCTTCTGCTGCTTCCTGCTGCCGCTAGTGGCCATGTTCATCATCTACGGCCACATCTTCCTCACCGTCCGCCACCAGATCAGACGCATCGCCGTGGTGAAGGCGACCGCAAGGAACATGACAGCTTCTACCAGAGGGAGCTCCGGGATAGAGGAGAGCTCACTTTCTGGGGGAAGCACGGATGCTAGCGCAGACATGGGGAAAGAACAAGGAAGCGCAAAGGAGGAGTCTGGAATCAGGTCTCCTATTAAAACTGAGACCACTGCTGTCTTTACAAGGCTGGGGCTCAGGATCGCCACAGCTGGGACTCCCAGCTCCAGCTGTGCCCCTGTGCACCACCATCCAGGAGAGTCTACGAAGACCAAATGCAACATTTGCTCCTGTCACGAGGTGCGTAAAGCCACCTCCCTGTTCCTGGTCCTGTTTCTCTTCATGGTGTGCTGGACGCCCATCAACATCATTAACTGTGTCCTGCTGCTCTGCCCACAGTGTGATGTGCCCATGCCGCTCATGCTGGCAGCCATCCTGCTTTCCCACGCCAACTCCGCCCTCAACCCCATCCTGTATGCATACAGGATGAGGTCTTTCCGGAACACTCTGATAAAAATGTGGAGAGAAATATGGAGCGTCAGGCCAAAATCACAGTAGAGCAATGCTGGAGGTCAGCTGAGGGTCTTTGGTTAAAAGTTACGTTGGTCCGTGTGATTCTTCACAGCTGATTGGAGTCACTTCTAAGGATCGCTGAATAAAACGTGAACTATCCTCCTTCCAGCACTGAAATAGCCTGTAGCTGCTCTCTGAATGTGATGAGTCAGAGCTTCATACACACCTTGTCATGAGAAAGATGACTCATCATTCATTCTTTGCTTGTTTAGCTAACAGGACTTGGTTACAGTCCCTCAGAATAATTAGCACTTTGGTGTCTTGAGTGGGCAGGGACAGAAAAAAGCGTGGAAAAGAGAACTGCAGCAGATAAATTGCTATCCACTTGTACCTGTTTTTCAATTTATGCAAAGACTTTTTGGATTTATCTCTTATCAGATTCTTAATTTGGCATGGCATGTTACAATTTTGGCTTATTTCAAGGATGGCCTTATTTGCACTCTTACTGGGTTTGAATAACAGACTGTTCAGATTTCTAAATTGCAGGACAAATCTTCAACCCCAGGATCATCAAATGTTTCCGCCATTATCACCAGACACCCTCACCCAAGGGAGGCCCCGTCAAGGTTTATTATATTTTAACTGAATAGTTACACCCACAATCTACAGTATGAAGTCAAACCTAAAATGCAATCAAGATTTATCTGTTTTGGTTATTTAAAAGTTCAAGGCTGATATACTTGTTTATTGAAACATGGAGTAAGGTTTATCTGCAGGGGTCCAATCTATTTTTTTTTTTTCAAAATGAAAACTTAAAAATGAACAGATCCATAAAAACATTAAGGAAGGTGCAGGAACCAAAAACATATGAACAAGCAGGGAAAAAAAGATCTGCACACTAAATCATTAAATTACTTTCAAAGCGAGCTGAAGTGTGCAGACCTTTTTTCTTTTTTTTTTTTTTCGAGTTTCTAGATAAAAAAAAAATCAGGAGTAAATATTTATATTTGTATCTATTATATTGTGCTACTCAAATACTTGGAAATGTCATTAGTTATGCTGCTAGCTAACCCGTCTTGTGATCAGTTCCCACCTAAAGGCTAGCTAGCTTGCAAGCTATGGGCTCCCCCAATCTGTGTTGACACATTTAACGCTACAGTGTGTCCTAATTTTTCCAATGTATGCAAACTTCACCCTCTCGAGGGGGCGTGTATATATATATGTGTGTGTATGTATGTATGTATGTATGTATGCGTGTGTGTGTGTACAACCGGTCTGTAAGCATCTGTGCCAGCAGGTTAGCTCTGTTAGCTTCCCTTGAGAGCTCCTGTTAACTGTACAGCCAGACAGCCGCTCTTAGCTTTTTTAAAAATTGTGAATAATTACAAGTTGTGTTGGTGGAAACAAAAGTCCAATTGCGTCTCTTTACCTGTACCTTTTAATTTTTTTCAGTGTGGCATCATGTCTTTTCAGGCCACCTCTCAAACTCAACCCCAAAGTTCGTCTTTCTTCCGTTTACTCCAGTAGAAGCTGAATTAACCACAGCACAACAGCGCCCCCTTGTGTATTATCAGTGGTACCCTGCTTCTCTTAGTCAGCCACAGACATTTAAAACACCTTTTTTAAAATAAACAAATAAATACATTTTCTCTTGATTAAATTCACTTGTCACGCTCAGCTAAAAGGATGTAATAAGAATAAGGATGTGAACATTAGCAACAGCTAAAGTAGTTGGTGGAGACCATAACAGAGCTAAATGTTACATTGGGTGGACAAATCAATGCTTTCAGCCATTTAAAATTTAATAAGGTTGCACTGCCCCCAAGAAGTGACAGAAAACAAAACAAAGACAGCTTTAAAGGATGTAAGGACTAATAGATGTACAGCAATGTATCATATTTTATAACAAACTTGAGTCTTTTCAGAAGATTATCAGTGTACAGATTTCCTAAGAATTAACATTCTTACGGGGAGACTTTTCATTTGAAGTAAGATGTCTTTATAATTACAATTATTGTTTATGCTTAACAGCAAAACATCATCCAGACTGTAATAACTGATGCAGACTTTTATGCTTGATTAGTCTGATGTGCAACTTCAGGCGATTTAGGCCTTTTAGACTTCTGTGAATTGTTTTCTGCTCTTATTTCTTTGATTTTTATAAAAAACTATGGCCTCTACTACTTGAATGCACAAGTCAAATAAGTTTATCTGCACTAGAGATGCACTAAATTGCACTTTGCCAAAGATTTGAGACCATATTTTCAGATATTTACTGTTTATCTGTAAGGGACTGTCTCTTTTTTTCACACCAGCTTTTCAAAATAAATGTTTTTGTACATGTACCTTGCACTTCTTTGGATTCTACTTAAAAAATAAACACAAATCAAAGAGGCAAGTCAAATCAACATAACTGCGTGCTTTATTGATATACAGTAAAGCATTTTATAATACAGTAGTAAGGCATATATTTGGTGGAATCTGATATGTTGTGAAGTATTGACGCGTTATTTCAAACATGATGTGAACACGAAACAAACGTTAAAAATGAAGAAAGACAGAATTCAAATCAAATTCAGTGTTTGGGGAAAGAAAATGATGCCATGAACGCACAGGTGTGTGACGCCACGACGTCGCCAAGACTTCTCTGAGTGGTTATACATTAAATAAGGATGGAGTTTATTTAGTCACACATGCTAATATCGTAACACCTCACACAGCACAAAACAAAATAGCTGTTCAAAAAGACAAATTGTAACACTCTGCTAGAATAAACGCATCCTCCACACAGAAAACAAATATCTAGTATGTCCCAGGTTTGACAGTAGTGCACACGGTTTGATTTGATTTGTGTAAAATGCTAGTTGTTATACTTGAGTCATTTACATCTCTGAGAGAGACGAGAAATGCAGTGAATGCATCCGAACATTCAGATCGGAGACTCCTACAGTGCAGTAGAACATGTATGGAGTGATACACAGGATATCTGACGTGAATCAATCAGCCAGCAATAATCAATTAATAACTAATATTCTGAGAGGAGCGTGGGATTGAGTACAGTAGAGTAATTGCCTCCGGACTGGATTTTGACAATTCAGACGAGGTAGAGCTTTCGTTACTGGGCTTCCTAAAACTCAAAACGTTCTTCTGTTAAATCAGAAGAAATCCTCAGCTAGCAGCCTCGTAACACTGTCGTGCTCAGATTCTGTTTCTATACATTCTCCTAAATTTCTCTAACAATACAGAAACCGTTAACTCAAAAACCAATACACAGTGTACTGTGTGCACTCACAGCCAAAAAACAGACACTCTGAAAGTGTGTCTTATGTATCTTGGTGATAAAATTTCAAAATAAAACCCACACATAAAGGCGCAATGTGGAAAAATGACAGGGGGCAGCATATCGCCACTGTAACTCAGTATGCTCAGTATGTTGGGTCATTTTTTAAAAATGTTTTAAACGTAAATTTCTGCCATATGTTACACATGGCTCCTTTAAGATGTGCCTGTGCAACAATCGGGACCTTTTCCTCTTTAAAAAACTCAAGATCTTTCAGCAGGATTCTGTCAAAGCCTGATGCAGAACTGAAGATAAATAAATGTACCTGCAAAACACTGAATACCGGCAGCTTTGAAACAACAAATATTCAGCTTTAAATCATATGACACATTAGATCAAAAGTTGGGTATAAAAGATGTAGTTTTAAACTTAGCCATTTTTCTTCACAAAGGTTATAATAGAAAATAATCTAATGACACAAAAGTTTTAAAAACATTTTTAAAGCTTTACTCGCACTAAGGACAAATAACAGGCATGTAACGATACATCCACTGTATCAATGCATTTATTTATATTCCTATAATCAAACTACATTAATAGGTAAACGGAAAATCCGATTTAAAATCATTTTTCAAAGCATAAATCGACTGTAGCGATACTAGGAATTTGCACCCTGTATTTAGCATGTCAAACGCTGTTATCTGGATGTAATAATTGTAAACATCACTCCGGTTTATTCTGTCTTTCTCCAACTTTCTGAGCATGCCTATTGTGTCAGCAGTGTTGCTTCGAATAATGACAGGTCGTGGCAGGGAAGCACCAGGAGAACAAGAGATTTTCAGTCGTCGTTTGCGCTCCACACAGATTGAATGTAGGCCTTGCACTGAATGTTTGTGCAGTTCAGTGTATCAAACTTTTCCAGTGCTTCACCTCCTCTACTACTGCATAAAAAACGGGCATTTTCTTTTCCTCTTATTTGGCAAAAAAGTTACTATATGATTTTCTAGTCACTGACCCACATCATATCGCATCACCCTAAATGAGCCTGTATTGGTCTTGTATCGTATCGCCAACCGTTGCTGCTTCTGGTAACTAATATAATCTTTAATCAATATGGAAGACAAATGCATGAGAGTCTCTAAACCTTTCTGATACCAAAGATTTTTCAACCAATTTAAGCAAAAGAGATAGCACGCTGTTTTTCAGTTCCAATGATTACGTAGATTATTATTAAAGAGAATTCAAATCGTGGTCAATTAGGTCCAATTATTTCTCACTATATGCATTATGTGTTAAGGTGACATGTCTCAGTTCTGTATGAGGCCTATAGCAGCACACAGTACACTGTGTTGGAAACACATACAGGGATAAAAACTGTTGCCATAGAGATGTTAATCATAGAGGAAGATGAACAAACTGATGGATGGATAGATGGACGGACGGACGAGTGGATTGATGAAAAATTGAACAAAAAACAAACATGATGTTTGTTAGCCAATGCCAAAAAAAGCTGCAATGTAATGTGGAAATTAGGCACCACCCCACACACACACACACACACACACACACACACGCACACGCGCACACACACACACACACACACACACACACACACACAATCTCACAGACAACGTACTGTAAAGATCCAGGATGCCTGCATTACCTTGACAGTAGTGTACGCTGTTATAGAAAGACATTTTCCTCTTAGAAAGCACCCTTATGATTACAATCATTCTTTTTTTATACAAATGTCTGAAATGCTTTAGCTGTTTCCTCATTACAAAGACATGGCAAATATTCAACCACGCTCAACACACTTATTTGTATCTCACGTCTCTTTCCCCCCCACCCTACTCTTGTTTTATACAATTGCATAGAAGTTTAAAAACCAGCCTCTGTTAATAATAAAACAACTTCAGGACGTTTTAAGAAACTACTGAAATCTACAAGTTATGTTTTCTGTTGTTTTGTTTTTTTAACGCGTCGTTGCTGGAACCGCAATCCTTCACAAAAATAGACGTTATATATTCTCTTTGTAAACTGTGTTTCCAATCCAGTTGTTTTGACTAGAAAAGCATGCGACAGGTGGGGACGGAAGAGAGGAGAGGAGAGGAGAGGGAGGGGGGCTGGGACACGGGGCTGAAGGTTGGGGGGTCGGGGTCAGAAGGGCAGGGCCTCGTGCTGTTCGGCACTCTGCTCGTCTGTCATCACGCTGACCAGTGACTCCATGGCTCGGCCCAGATCATCGGCCATGTGGAACAAACTGCCAATACTGGGACCTGGTGAGAGAGGCGAAGCAACAGCTCAGACAAAACACTCATTATAGCCACAGAACAAAAACCTGTTAATGCATAACACACACACACACACACACACACACACACACACACACACACACACACACGTGATGAGCAAATGGGAACAGTAACAGTCTAAAGCCATGCTAGCATTTCTATGAGGCTGTGCAAAATGCTAATGCCAACATGGCATGCCCATACTTACGATGCTACATGCTAATGTTTAGCAAGTATAATATTCAGCATGTTCATTAGGGTGTTAGCATGAAAGCAGTTGCTAATTAAGACCAATTAGCTGCTTTGTTTTTACAATTTCTTGGTTATAATTTAAGTGTCGAAAAGACTGAACTTTGACCTGATGATGGCGCTAGAGGAAATGTAAGAGGATCACCGAAGTAGTTACAAATTATTTTAAAGGGGACACAAATGTCTGGATCAGTTTTCATGACAATCTATCCAGCAGGTGTTGAGATATTTCAGTCTGAACCACAGCGGCGAATCGACCAATGTTCCCGATAATAACAGTAATAATAACTTTAATTGATATAGCGCCTCCTATCTGAAGAGGCACACGTCATGCCCTTGTAGAGTTTTAGTGGGTTGAAGCTCTATGATGCACACACTCTAATCATGACAGCCTCGTATCAATCTACACTGCTTATGTTCAGTGTACTGGGTTAACGCTCAATGTCCAGGCTAGGGCCTGACCGATGGGGGTTTTTTGGGGCCGATGCTGGTACCAATAATTGGGAGTGAGACAATTCTGATACCCGATATATATCGGCTGATATTGTGCATATATAACATCCACTGAATGTAGTTATCAAGTACTTGTGACAAAGATTTGTAGTGGAGGCAGGATATCTGAAATCTTAAACTTTATTCCAAACTTTAGCGCACTGAATAGTCAACACTTCACTTTTTAGTTAATAAATACTGAGCTGCAAACTACATAATTACACCATTTTAAATCACTAGTCCAGGCATTTTATCACACTTCAAAAACAGTTTTAATATCCACGTGTATTGATGAACCATATGCCAATACCAATGTAATTGCAAAGGCCCAATATTGGCTAATAATGCTGGCCAATCGATATATCAGTCAGGCCCAAGTCTGGGCTCAGCACAGCAGGGAGTGTGCAGTCAGGGTAATAACTTCCCGGGTATGGCAGCCAGTGTCAACAAAGGCTACACTTGCTATGTGAAGCCCTTCTACACTACGTATGCAAGCTTCTGTTGAGATTTTGGAATGAAGCTTCAGAAGTCTGTCATCACTGTCCAAAGGCAAATTTTCACCCCGTATTACTCACACTTGACTGCAGGATAATTTTCTGTGTATTCACCTGGAGCAGACTGATTATTGTGCGTTAGCCTAAAGCTAATGTGCACCGACGAGCACTGAGGGCATGTGCGTATGTGTGTGTTTTCAGTTCAGCCTCTGACTGAACTCAGGACTCACCAGACATTTGTTCTTTCAGTTTCTGCCTTTCAGTCTTTCTCTTTCTCTCCTTTTACTCTCCTTAAGTTCATGCAGTAAAATGCTCGCTGCAGACTGGTTGAAGTGAAGATAAAATGACAAGCTGAGCTCCCCTGCTGTCTGTAAACGGCTCTGAATCAGAGCAGAATGCCGTGTAACTTCGGGTACTTGTATCTCCAGACTCTGCTAGTCTGTCTCCTGCTTTCTCTGCCAGAGCTCTCTGTTATTTGCTGTTTATCAGCATTTGTCTTTCCGCTCTGCACAAGCAGCTCCAAACATGCAAAATTCGACTAAGTGCCGCTACATGGGCAACATGAACTTTAATGAGTGATTTGAAAATCGAAAGTAAAAGTTCCAAAAGAAGCTTCGAGGCTTTGAACTATTCTGTAGAGCTTTAATGAAAACTATGAAGAAAAGCGTTTGTTGCTGACAAAAACAAGACTAAAGCTAAACAAAAGTAACCACTGGGAAAAAAGAACTATGACGAAATGTATTACCTAACGCAAACAGTACAAAATGGTATCAGCCACCGCCTACAATATCTCTTCCAGAGAAGCTAAGTTAAGCCTCAGAAACAACAAATGTTGAACTTTTATCAAACTTACTGTAAACCCCTCATTTAAAACCCGCATGCATACAGAGATGCACAAAGTACACACACATCACAGGCTAACACGATTATGGCACAAACTCCACTTCCTGCTGTGGGGAACAGAGCAGCAGTGTGACAGAGGACAGAAAAGGGAAAGGAAATTAAAGACAGGGAAAGCGAGGGAGGACAGATATTTGGTTGTTTGTTTCCCACTGCATCGATGTACTGTGACGTTTCCACTCAGCCACGATGCTAAGCGTGCCTCATTGTTAGGCGAATGACAAGGTTTTGCTCAAGACTGTGACTTGCATGCAATGGAAATACTCCATAGAGGTGGGGAATAGGATGAGGAGTTGGGGAGAGAGAAAGTTGAGCCACTAACCTCTCACGGATGTCCCCTTCTCCCTCCTGGCTCACGGAGAAAAAGAGGACAGAAAGAAAAACGAAAGGAAGAAAGAGGAGAAAACAAATCAGCCTTGTGTTGATAATAGAGAGAAAGAAGGAGGTGTGAGGGGCGAGTAATGCTTTACTTAAGACTCACAGCTGGAGCACGGTTTACTGTGAAGATCTGACGACAAAACATTGTAAATCGAAAAACTGAAACTCATCAGTAAAGCAGGAAAACAGAAAAATAGTGAAAAAAAAAATCTTAACCATTCTCTTACTCCCACAGTCAGACACCATAAAGATGCCAGTATGAATGCCATGTACATAAATAACATCTTACTGAGAGGAAAGGCTTTTTACATCCACACGCTTCACACATTATTATGTAAATTATCATCAGTTTTTTTATTTCATTATTAAAATTTTCATTAACTACTTATTTATTTTATTTTCAGTAGTTTTTCTTCCCTTCTTCTTCTTCAACTATTTCCTTATCATAGTAGCGTAAGTTCTTAAATATTAAGAGTTTGACCAAAGTTATTTGGTTTACATTAATAAACCGTATGAGTCTATTTTTGACTTCTCTCTCAGACTGCATTTTTAAACACCATTCACCACCATTCATCTTCAAACAGGGTATAAAAACACTACAGGAAACGTGAAAGTTGCTAGGTACAGGTAATTCACCCTTCTAAAGAGACTGTCTGCGTTTATTTGGGCCAAAAATCGCTGAGCGAAAGAAAGAGAGGGGGAGCCAGGAGACGAAAGTTAGTGCCGCCTTTCCAGCTTGGATATAAGTGTGAAGGATTTTGACACAGATGTTATTTTCTACTAACGTTGTCACACATTTTCAGGTACTTCCTGTAACGTTTATTCAATATGGACAAAATGTAAACAAACATCATATCTCATAGATAAAGCTATTTTGGTAAAAAATGGGTGGGGTTTATGTAAACTATGTGTCTGATGTCGACAAGGGCAATGACATGTAGTAACACTGATATGGTTCTTTAAGTTGCTCATGGAGAGCAAATCTAAAAAGTTATATGGGAATTCATATTGTTACACTCTTAGGTAGATAAACAGGGAAACTTCCCACAATAAAAAAAGTGTGGTAATACCACTTTTCATTCTCCATGGTAAACACAAGCAAAAACACCATTTTTTTCTCCTTTGTTTGCTGCTTTTCCTGATCGTAACTTAACTACAATCTGCAAATCTTACAGACAAAATAAGACATGTGACCACCTAACACTGGTCTCCAGGTGATTAAATGGGTATTTTTCACAGTCTTCTGATGATTACTGATGGAGAAAGAAACAAATCTGGAGATTAATCGATTATGAAAGTGATCATTAGCTGCAGCCTTTTGTGGGTCATCGGTTGAGTCAATATTTGATCTTTTTCAGTGCTGTTATTTATTGATCCTGTTAAGATTGTTTTTCCCTCTCTTTCCTTTATGGGCTTTTGTCTGACTGCTTATCACACTTATCACACTGTCCAACCTGTGACTCATGGAGCTATTGTTTCTGAGTACACACGGTTACATTGGCCTGTAGCTGAAAGCTTTAAAGATAAGTGTACTGTAAATAATCTGCTGTTTATTACAGCTGCTTTGTGTCAGATGAAGCACAGAAACAGAGTGAAACTCAGTGTAGGAGCAGAGAGCAGAACTCATTAGTTTCTGTGAGCGGCCTGAGGTTTGAATCCAGTATCTTTAACATCAGACCTGCTCTCTGTTCTTTAGGCAAGAGTTACCTAAAAACATTCATTATAGGTATCTTTCTGCTAATTAGCAGAGCTACAATTTTAATGAGATCAAAGCTGCAAACTTTTCTTGTTCCTCCAAGTTGAACGCCTTGAGGATATCTTCACTTAAAAGGGTTCATTCAAAAACAATTTTTGTTGTCACTGAGAAAAAAAAACAGACTGCAATTATTGGTTTGTAACTGATTTCAGATCTTTTTTCTTCTGTGCTGCTTATCTGACTTTGTACCGCTTTCTAACAGAAGAGTGGACGCTGCATGCAAAACAAGCCGCTGTTTGTGTTTGGTGTTTCGTACCCTGACTGTGAGGGAAAGAATTGTTGAGCTGTTCCATCACTTCCTCCAGCCCAGATGCATCTTGGGAAGGGCTGGACAGCTCGTCTTCACCTGAAACAGGAGAGATAGATTCAGAATTCGGGCTGCTAAAATGATGGCCAGTCACATTATTTCTGTGTTTTTGAGTGTGAACGAGACACACACACACACACACACGCACACACACGCACACACACGCACACACACGCACACACACACACATACACACACACGGGAAGATGATTAAACAGTACATTGTAGTCGGTGTGGAACAGTAACAGCATGGTCTCTACAAGCTGTGAAAAGCGACATCTCTGCTTACATCTCTATTTATATCCTCCATGCTTTTGAAAGGGTGGATGCAAATTAAGGGAAGTGTGTTTGTGTGTGTGTGTGTGTGTGTGTGTGTGCGTGTGTTCTTACCCATTGTATCAGTAGTCTGGCTGGCGGCCACGCGAAGCAGAGGGAGGGAGGAGTCGGAGCGCTGAGACGAGGTGGAAGGAGAGGACAGAGCTGTGCCGTTCACCTTGGAATCCGTCTGACACACACACACACACACACACACATTAGATAGATACACAGCAAATTGGCAGCCGTGCTGCACAGCTTAATTAGAGGAGTCAAAGTGGAGTGAGTGTGTGTGTG
>JAQLOL010000017.1:3100613-3113233 GCA_029783665.1 Naso thynnoides | reverse complement strand
ATTCTAACATTTTTAAAACAAATGGACAGTGAAGAACTTCATCATATGAATACTGCATCTGTTGTTTACAAAGACTAATACTCTTAATTACTGTTTGTATTTGTTAATGAACTGCTGAACTTTATACCCCAATTACAATCACCCAGAGAAAATCTAAACCTCGAGAATAACATGAATACAAGATGCACTGATATCACCTGGTAATATCAGGTATGAAGGATATACTGATGAGGCGAACAAGAATAACATGATCATTTGAGCTGGTATCCAAAATATTGAGCACACGTAAACACAGACACTGACATTTGGCACCACAACCGGCCAATGGAAACACAGACGACAGAGCCAGTTCACACACAGCGAGCCAATCGGTGAGTGAGGAGGGTTGGCAAAAACAAAACAAACAAACAAAAAGCGGTTCTCACATGCTCTCATTGGGTGAGATACTGTCATTCAGATAAGAGCCATTACGATTCTCCATTTCTGCTAACCTGCGGAGGGGGAAGAAACAGAGCAGTCAGTCCCAAAACCAAAAGGTCGAGCAGTTAGCAGATTCTGGAGGGAAAACACGGGTGTGATTGTGTTTTTCATAACCTAATGTGCAAACCAACATCAGGCTTCATGTGTCCTGTCATGGGTTATTTATCTTGTAAACCTAAATGCTACGGAGGCTGATATTTTAAAGAACGAATGGCAGAAAGTGTGCAGTTTTTGCAGGGAGGAAAATGAGGCCTGGTGTCTCCAGTTACACTAATAGTGTGCAAACAGCAGCGCAATAACGGAGAATTTTGTGAAGCACATAATGTTGTTTGTTTTGTTGTTGAGACTGCTGGATCTCCTCTGCGTTTGCCATATGTTGTTATCATTTTACCCTGAACAGATGAAATGTTCGACACCCACACACTGTGCGCAGCCCTCTGTAACCCTCCGTCTATTGCCTCGCCACTTTATTTTATCGTGTTTACAACTGATGCGCCACAAACTCGAGCCGCACCTTCAGTATCTGGCCTCTTTATGTTTTATACAAGTTGGCTTGTGTTGCCTTGAAAGCTGTCTTATAAAAGAAGCAGTTGGCAGACCTCAAACACTTAATGCAGCTATTTGCTTTTCAATTTTACATGACTCACTGGCGTAACTGCCATTGTAACAGTCATTACTGAAGTCGAATTTCTGGTGCATTAGTCACAAACTCTGCAATATTACAGTGTGTGATGTGGGAAGACGACAAGTTTAAAATATTACAGCAACATATGCCGAGAAGCCGCATGGGCAAAAGAAGAGCAAAGGGTCAAATCTAACAATAAACATAACACCAGGGTTTGTTTTGTAATTCTTCAACACAAGTAACTGAACGTATCGCATGTTTTTTTCGGAGTCAGATTGCAAGATTGATATTCTCATCTCGGTGGTGTGCATGTGGAGCTGAGTCACCCCAGCATGGGAAATTTTTTTTTTTTACCTTACTGCCTTCTGCTCATGTGATTCTAAGTGTGCTGGAGTTGAGGGCATTTTAGGAGTTTTTATCTATAAATGAATTTGCTGTAGTGATTATTAATGAGATTTATGGTCACTATTAAAGTATTTTTGTCCTAAATGTATTCTTCTTCTTCTTTTGTGTTTTTTTTTTTGCGGATTCTAAAGATTTTGTATGTTTTTATGGTTTGGTATTCAGGGCATTTGAATGATTATCCACACCTGTCATCATCCAGCTCATTCACCAATCGGCGTGAAGGGTGTGTATAAAAGAAGGGTGATGTTCGTTCTGAAACGGTTTGATCTGATGAAGAACGTTGTACAATAAACATTTTTGTGGCTTGGAGTTAGTGTGCAGGCCTTTCTTTTGACATGCTAAGCTAAGCTAACTACCTTGAGACTATGATATAATACGAGTTGAGAGTAATCTTAAACTTCTAAAAATATCTTTGGGAAAATCTTTAAAATTCTGGCAATGTTATTTACTTTTTTAATCATGTGTGTGTCAAATATGATGGTAAAGCAGCAGTTTATTAGCTTAGCTTAGCTTAGTGCAGAGAAAAAAAAGGGGGGCAATAGCTAACCTGGTTCTGTCCAGAGTTTAAATATACAGACAAGGCTGGCTACGAAGGTGACAAGATTATCAAGAAGCGTTTAATATTTCCGTTTGAGTGTTGTTTTTTTTTAGCCATGTCAGTTGTTTCCACTTGCTGATAATCTTCATGTTGTTACCTTCAGTCATTTACCAAGGTTGTAGGGAACAATCTATGGATCTTCAAGAGCAACTAGGACAAACTGCTGTTAAATCTTTGAAATGTTTTAAATGTTTTTAACGCTACAAAGGAGGCTACAAAGCACGATTAAGTGGAAGCAGAGGCATGCCAGATAAACAACTATAAATGTGGCTAGATATCTCTCCAGGTAAGTGAGAAAGCATGTGTATAGAACATGGCTGAACTGATTTGTTAAAAGGAAAGAAAAACCCTGGTATTATCTTTGAAGAAACCAGCGCCTGGCCATTAAAAGGGGCCTCGTAAACAAACCTCCCGGCTGTGTTCCTCCAACAGATCTATCATGATAAAATAGCTTTGAGTGAAAAGCCAAAGATTTAAATTGCCCCATCGCTATCTCCACGAAATCAGTTTCCTGGTGAATGGAGTGTCTGCCCACAAAAGTAAAGAGATTTTGGGGCTTTATCAGCGCTCAAATAAAAAAAAAAAAGCCCGATGCTTGGCAGCGAGTGTTTAAGCAGATGGACTGTGACAGACTGGCATCTGCCCAGGTCGGTGAGTTTGTAATCATAAGCCGCTGCACGCTACAGAAACAAGAGATAACCTCGCGGTCTGGGGGCCATCAGCTCCCTCAAGGCGTAATTATGTTACTTCTTCGCCCTACCACCTTCCTTTAATCTGCTGGATGATATCTGGAATCCGCCAGATCTCGACGCGTCAGGGGCTGAGAGCATGAGGCCACAGGGGGGAGGTGTGACTCAGCATGTGTGTCTGTCAGCATGTGCTGCTGTGATTTTTTGTGTGTGCGTGTGTGTGTCTGTGCGTGTGTTTGTTAGCCTGAGGCAACAGTGAGTGGTGTCAAACACTCTCTGGCAGGGATCAAAGCCCCGGCCTGTGGCTCAGACCTCACACTAACTCCACTGAGAGATGCCAACAGTGCCTGACTGACTGATTCAATGGCCGATTGATCGACTCATTGTTTGATTGATTTGACTGCTTCTTGTCCCTCAGCGGTGGGTTTTCTGGGAGCGGTTAGGGTCACTGCAAACTGGAGGAACACTGAAATGTTTTGGTGAATAAGCTCTGATTGACTCAGTGTGGCGCCACAACAATATTGATGGCTTTTTTCTCCTCTGGGTCCAGTATTGATGAGGTTTTTAAGCGCACATGCTGGCGCGCTGGATGGTGCAAGCAACATCTCAAATGCATTAGCATATGCATATACTGGCCTCGCACTGCAGAGCGCTTATTCACCAAAAAGTCAATGCATCACTTTATCATGAGTACAGGTTCAGTTTCTACGATATGCAAAGGGATATCTTGACATTTCAGTTCAGCTTCACACTATTTATCATTCTTCACTATCACCGGACTGAAAAACCATTTTAGCACATTCAGCATTTAAAGATGGATCTTTAGATTAAGTGCTACTTTTCTTTGAAAAGTGATAATATGTTTAAGAAAAAGCAGAGACCTTCATGTAAAATGGCAAAATTCTAGTGATTAAAAAAAAAAAAACTGCGACGTAGTTTGTCAAGGTATCCCACTCTGTTTCACTCAATCAACAATCGTGCATAAACAATTTTCAAAGCACTGACGTATACAGCCATAAATGTCTACACAATTAATCTGGATTTTGCGGTTTTGGCTGTTAAAGGTACAGGACACTCAAAACTGTGACTAAACACGCATCAGCTGCAGCTACTTGCTACCATGTTGTTCCATTTTTTCTCCTATAATTACTGTATTTCTTATCTACACCTTAGTTTCCCAGGTTCAGAGACCCCAAATAGGGTCACCGTCACCTGGACGTCTCCTTTGATGTGTGGCTCTCTGGTTGTGCATCAGGTGTAAACAGGAGCCCCATTTCAGATACCTACAGCTGCCAGCTGAATAGGTACACCAAGCTAAAACTGACGTAGTCTAATGCAACAGTCGTGCAATAGAACCTCCCTTCATTAAGGGAATAATGTTGATTTAATTGTATTATCACTTTGGAGGAAGTAGTATGTGGTGCTGCTGAACTGTGTTTCTCCCTTGCACGCCCTAAACGATAGTTTCAACAAAAACTGAACTTTTTAACCTCAAGAAGGGAGGACTGATTCCACAAATGTTGGATTAGATTAGACCTGCAGTCATACTGGTTCAGTGTAACTATAAACGGTATACTGCTCTTTCATTTTTTGCATATGTTCTACATGTGGAGCATGAAGGACTACAAACTTTCCTTTTGCTGTGCAACTTTGTGTTGCATTAAGATGAATAATTACCCTGATGCCTTGAAAATGGCCTTATACTTGCTTACATTACAGTGTTTAAAAACATTTGTTAAAAGAAAGGTGTTTTTTTTTAAATAAGCCTTATAATAAGGATAGTTACGATCATAAACGATGTTCTACAACATTATTGTGATGAACAGCGCAGTCCTGAGAGCTGGAGCTCACAGCTGACGTCACCGCTAGCTGAAAACAACGGAGGAGCGTGTGCACTCAGACAATCCGTCAAAAATTACAATAAACGCTTGTTTTAAAAAACATGAAACTCGCCAGATGTTTAGTGGTGTTTTCTCGTGTTAAACACGGATACATGACCCGGAAATGGCTGTTTGATTGTTTGCTGAAGCGGCTGAAAAAGTTGCTTTTAGGTTACATATTTGTGTTTGGCCTCATGTTTTATGTTGGTATATAAGAGGACACCACTAAACATTTGGTGAGTTTCACGTCTGTTTTTTGATGGACTGTCTGAGTGCACACACTCCTCTCCTCACGTTAGTAACGAGCTCCATCTCTCAGGACTGCGCCGGTTGTCATTATAATGCTGTAAAATATATATGACTGAAAAAAAATCCACCTTCTCCTTTAAATATTATACACTGCTTGCACTGTGCACAGTACATTATGTATTTATCAACATGGTGGTATAAAAGAAGCATGGTTTAAATTAAGTTTCCTGTACCTTTAACTCATCTTCAGTGGAATATAGAAGATATTAGACATTGATTGGCTACCAAGAAAACTAAAAATAGACTGTATATGACATATGCCTGAAAGGTAGGTTCACATCTTTAATGTTAATCAAAGCATTTGATAAAATTGGTCAGACTTCACAAGTCAAACAGACTCACTGGGATGGAAACGACTGCCTTAAGACCATCTGTCATTTATACATGCCTGAGTTTCTCAGGCAGGTGGGGAAGCTCTCATTAGATTGTTCTAAGGCAAAAACACTTTTAATCTGAGACTAACACTACAAAGCTCTTGAATGATCAACTTTTTGATTAATGAAGTGCAGTGAGCATGAGAATGTTGACCGAAAGTTCCCCAGAACTGCGTCAGCAAAGAATTAGGGCAACCAATCCCCTGTGAGTTCATGGCTGTGTGAACACAGTGAGAGGAAAGAAAGGCATCCCAATGCAGGAAGTGTGCTGCACTTTAGCATTTTCTCCAAATTCATTATTCCAAATCACATCAATCAAAACGTTTCTGGTGTCTGGGAGAGCTCTCTGGAGGAGCCATTATCTGCGGCGCTCGTAGGGCCACGGGTAGCAGCAGGGAATGCAAAAAGTGGAGCACGAGGAAGGTTACTCTGCCGCGTCCTGTTCGCAACACAGTGAGTCTACACTGCGAGGAGCTGCTGCTGAATGCAGATAGAGTGTTACCGGTTGGCGTAGTGCTCGATCCGAGTGTGCGTGTCGTCATGTGAGAGCTGAGGGGACGATCCGGGCCTGTGACAGAGGGAGAGACAGACATGAAAAAGAGAGAGTCGTGAATCCAACCAGGAGGGACTCATTGATCCCAACGCTCACACGCACACGTGCACAAGCCGCATGAATCCACAGGAGAGCCATGAGAGGAGCGACAGCACGAGGCACAGATGTGTGGTGGAGTGAAATGCTCTGTAAATAAGCTCCCTGCCTGTATCCTGCACTCCTGGCTTGGAATACATTTCCCTGCACTTCAAAAGACACATTGGATCTGAGATGTCACACTCTGCCGAGGGAAAGATCAGTGTTTTGACATCATTAACCAAGAGTCTCTGAGGACTCTAACAACTTTTCCTGCAGTGTTTTAGTCCTTGAGAAATTAGGGTTGGACTCTTTCAAAATCCTCAAAACTTCCCTTTACAAGGGCACCTTGACGTTTGAGAGTTTTCGCTGCCAGGAGCCAAAACAGATGAGTTTTCACCACAAAGTAAATGTGGATGAATAACGAAAAAAGTCAGGATAATCCAAAAAAAAAAAGGGGGAATCATGTGTTCTTTGCCATGTAGCTCTACAGTACACCAGCTCTAATGAATTTCTAATGCCTCAGTGTGACAAACCACATAAGTAGAGTGAACAAACACCACTCATGGAACATAAATCTGGCAAAAATAAAAAAATAATACCAGTAAAAATTTAGTAGACTGGCCAAAAATTGTTTTTCTACAAGATAAGATCAAAATGTGACTGATTGTTGGGTGCTCGTGGTTACTTAGTGAGTGCTGTTTCACTGGCATATAACACTTCTCACAAACACACTGATAACGTCACACTTGTGTGTAAATGTATGCTCGAAGTGCATGCCTTCTGAGGTCTAAAATGAGACATGCATTAAAAAAAAAACAGACCTGATCTGAACAGACCTCAGGACAATTAGACCTGATTCATAACGTGATCGACCAGATCAGACCGTTGTACAGAGAAAACACAGACGCTGATTAATTATTTAAAAAGCTGCTGCTGTGGAAGTTCTGTTTTCACCTCCTGCACCGGCAGCAACATAAAATAACGACTGATTTTTCAAAAGACCTTTCACTTTAGTTGTAATCAGAACTTGTATTGAGCATACTCATATCTGTTTGGAGCCACTTGGGTATTAAGACACACAGACTCCAGACCTGTGACGGTAAAATGAGACCCTACCTCTGCCAAATTAGAGTATATGTCATATTGGAAGATAACTAGTGCCTGTAGGCTGCTGAATAAACACACTTTTAGCCACAGCTACATATTAACCCCGTACTGGACAAAAGTGTGGCCTTCAATGATTATACAGGCGCTAACAGAGTCTCTCTGAATGCAAGAAGAGTCAGTGAAAAAGTAATTAGATGCTGTGATGTGACTGATATCACGTGTTAAGCTTGTACAGCACTTTTGTCAACAGTAATTGTTTTAAATGTGCTTTACAAATTAACTTTGACTTGACTTGCTGCTTAACTGCTTACTGTTCGCAGCACAATTTAATAGGAGTCAGCATAGGAAAGTCTACATACCAGTGAAACAATACGCTGCTTTTAAATGATGTAGAAGCCAGAAGGAAAACAGTGCTTAACAGTGACACACCATATAGAACGGCTGTTTTTGGAACACCTACTACATACTACTTCCTGCATACTGTATGTAGTACGTACTGAATACTACATGAACAATCAGTATGCCATCTGTTCACACTGCAGTACACAGGAAGGTTACCACGAATGCATTTTGCAAAAACTGACACTGATAGTGAGATTCCTTTTGTTGTTGTTGTTGTTTTCTTTCATTAAACTTTAACAACAAATGCCCGGCTGGGTTTTGGTCGTGATGCTGCAATGCACTGCACTGCAGGAAACAGTATGCGAGATAGACTAGTCGGATGCGTACTAGGAATTTCCTCCAAATTAGTATACATACGGGAATTTTTTGGCATACTGCAGAGTTTGCTTGTGTTTACA
Source organism: Naso thynnoides (assembly GCA_029783665.1). Taxonomy (NCBI): domain Eukaryota; kingdom Metazoa; phylum Chordata; class Actinopteri; order Acanthuriformes; family Acanthuridae; genus Naso; species Naso thynnoides. The sequence continues at coordinate 3,105,335 of JAQLOL010000017.1, read as the reverse complement.
TACAGCATACTACATACTACCTTGGTCAAACCAGTACATACTGTTAGTATAGCATGTGGTTTCGAAAACTGTGGCTGTCTTTCGACACTAAAACAGATGTGGTGAACCATCAGCTGCAGACACTGGCTCAAAATCACATAAGAAGACTTCAGGGCTCACAGAAAAACCTTTACTGAGGGCTTTGGTCTTTCTATTAAGACAATAAGTATTTTATAAGCCTCATCATTATTAATTATAGATTTTTTGGCGTGGCTGGGATAATTTTTATGTTTTAACCATGTATCTTGAATCTGCAGGATGAAGTGAAGTTAAGCAGCAGCAAAAACTGTGAGATGTAAACCCACAAAATGACACTACACAATGAGTGTGAAACAGGTGGAGGTGAGTGTGTGTCTGTTTGAGCAAGAGAATATTTGAAACACTGGACTAATAGAAAGTGAATGTACATGTTCAGTGTGTAGTGTGTGTGTGTGTGTGTGTGTGTGTGTGTGAGCCAGGTACTCACGCATGGTCTACGGGCCAGAAGTTGATCAGAGTGACAGGACTGCAAGACAAAAAAACGTGAGATGGTGACACGGGAAGTGGGAGGACACTGCACAGCAATGCATGATGGGAGCTGTAGTTATGGAGGGCAGCAGTGGCGGGGAGATCAGACTGACACGAACAAGACGGCGTGATAATATATGCGTTAAAGTGCACAGGCGCGCACACACACGCACACACACACATACATACATAAAAGAAACAAAACACAGTTACTATAGATAAGGAATTCATTATTGATCCACCTGTTACATTTTTATTAATCAAACAAGCAGAGCAGAAAACCATTTCATATGTAAAAAAAACGTATAATGTGTGCATGCACGTGTTTTTCTCATTGTTGCATTATAGGACAAACTTAGCGCATGTGTATTCTGTGTGTGTGTGTGTGTGTGTGTGTGTGTGTATGTGTTCTGCGTGTGTGTTTTTTAACTCTCACATTAGCATTAACCTTCAAACCCGTCATTCATCATTTAAAAAAAAGCCATAACAAGACTCTGCATTGTGTTTCTTCTTTACGGCCTTGAATAAATAATAGAGAGACATTCATCGGTCCTCTTTAAGTGCCAATACATCCATTAGTATTGACTGTGCATCCTTGTGCCAACAGTAATATTAGGGGTATTATGGATTTCCCTAATCATCAATATTCATGATAGATGGACTGAAACATCAGCATAACTGATATTATAAGCAGATTATAGCTTATCATAGATGTATTGGGAAGTTAGTCCAAGGACCTGCTTCAGCTGCAGCATTAGCATCTTTCAGGATCAGTTCACATGCAGCATTAGCATCCTTTAGCATCGGCTTATGTGAAGCATTTGTTTTTATTCACAGCCTCTGTTGTGCTGTTCTCTTTGCGGCTTTGTTTGTTATCTGATATACTGACTAATGTTGTATTTGTCCATAATTAACACTTGAGAGCTTCTTGCAAAAGTTGGGGGTCTGAGCAAATGGCAATGCCTAACACAGAGTAGCTGGCTTACATTTTAAAGGGATAGTTTGACATTTTTAGAAAAACACTAATTTATCTTTCTTGCTGAGGCTGTTTTGCAGCTACAAGCAGTTGCCAAGCAGCCAGCTGAGACTCCAGGAAGTTACTTTACCTGGCCAGTCAACAGTCCGGCACATAACTCCCGTTAGAATGGCAAGTTGTTGTCTTTGCACTCGTCTTTTGTGCGGGCTAAACAAACACTTTATAACGTGTTAATCAGAGAGCTTTACAGGAGCTGGTGGGAGGATTTTGTTGCCTCAAGTCTTCAAGCTAAGCAGCTGCTTTCTCTAGGTTAATATTAAATGACGAGACAATGACAATGGGGTTCCCAAGTCTCTGTCACTGTTATTTTGCAGGTCGGGGATGAACAGTTTGGAAACCCTGTAGGGCCCTCACCTATGCAAAGGTGTAGAGTAGAGTAAAATGTGTAAAAAAGGTTAGTTCTTATCAAAACCTTTGATTTTTAAAACATTTTTTATCTATTAAAATTGGTGTCAACTTCATAAATCCAAAACCAGAAAGGTTTTCGAATTATAATTCAGAATCATGAATTATCTTTTCTTTGAGTACCACCCTTCATCTACTAGACACTTGATAGGGAAAACATACTAAAATGTGTTATGTGTGGGCAGCAAACACATGAGCGACAAAATTTTGAACACACATCACTGCACAAACATTATCACAGCTAAATATGTACTCTTCTAATTAAACGCACGTGCACAATCAGAGACTTGTAAGTGTTTGAGTGCTTGTCCTCTAATTCAGGTCAGATTAGTGGGAGTGTCTCTGAATTTGTAATATAACCCGCTTTCTCTTCCTGTTTGCCCATGTGAGTGTGTGTGTGTGTGCGACTCACGTTTCCATGTTGTCCCCCTCCAGGATGGTCTGGACGGGCAGGTACCCCATGCGCGGGTGTTTGGCGAAGTATCGCTTGGTCCTGAACTTGTTCTTCAGCACCTTGGCAAAGTCCCTGACATCCTCGCCCGATGTAGTCTGGAGAGAGAGAGAGAGAGCACAAAGGTGGCTTTGTTCACTCCATGGGAGTGGGGCACAAACAAACACACACACACACACACACCTACCTTTCAGTACACGCAGCTCATTTATTTCGAGCTCTTTTGCCTTTATTCACACATCGAGTGAGTGAAGTTAATGCCCTCATTGTCAGGTCTGAGTGTGTCATTACAGTTACGAGACGGAGGAAACAGATTTATGACTCTCAGTGAGAGCTTTAGCGTCTTTATTTTAGCCCCAGGCCTCTGCTGGAGAAATCACAGTTTTAACCCTCTATTTACACTAGATGTTATATATATATATATGTGTATGTGTGTGTGTGTGTGTGTGTGTGTGTGTGTATTCCCTCAGGTTTACACCTACACTTGAAGACAGATAGCAGCTGTTATGTGATTTGACAAAAGGTTATTTCATGCCCTCTTTAAAGTTTCCACTGTGGCTCTGCTGTGAAATTCACTGGCTTCTCCAGCACTCTCTCGTAATGTTGGACATTTTCTATGACCCCCCCCCCCAAAAAAAATGTTTTTCCCTTCCTGGTGCAGCAGCTCTGGGTTATGCAATTGAGGAAGGTATAGTGTAGAGAAATACATTTAAATTATTGCAGTAACTGTGATATGTAGGAAATTACATTTTGGTGTTAAATCATTTTTACAATTTCTTCATGTTCTTGGATTTCCTACAACATACCTGAGAAATGAGAAGCGGCAGTGGTGTTTTTTTTAGGCCAGTTGAGGACAGCAGAATGAGTCTTCACCACAACACGTTGTCAGCTTACAAATTTGTTGCAGCCAAAGCTGGGCATACGCTGTGCAATTTTTGCCTGATTTTTGGCTGGGTTTTCAAGCCGCACTGCTCATTTTAAAATCAAATTTCGGCATCTCCGGGTATCATACAGTGCACAGTGGGGAGTGCTCCCGGATGCCCGTCGGATGGTTGGATGAATTTCTGCCACGTCAGAAATTTTGGTCGACCAACTCAGGCTCTTGCACAGTTGAAGAAGAGCCGTGAGTCAGTTCCCTGACGTCCATGCATTTTTTTTCTCACTGCGCTTGCCCAAAGTGGCAAGCAGCGTCTGGATGCCGGCAACGCGCACCAACAGGGAAAAATAATAAAGAAGCTGTACAGTAATCAGAGCGTAGCGAATGTTAGCTATCAAGTTAACAACAATAAAAGTAGCTAACTTACCGACAATTTTCTCTGCAAAATGGACGAGTCATAACGTCACTGTCCACCTATTTAAAGCCATCTGCAAGTCCATATGCACTGGCACATCTTTTTTAAAAGAGGTTTTGACACGCAGGATAGCACAAATTACCGATGCAGCACGCCTCTGCCTTTGTTTGTATTGTTGCTGGTAAACAAACCTGCCCCTGAGCTTTCAAACAAAACTTTGTTGATCATAGTCAACAGCCAGGAAGGTCTGCACACGTATAGTGTGGGCACATAAATTGTAAGTTTTGGATTTACATCGCTGCTAAATTACTCGTACAGTCTGAGTTAGAATTACACAACATTTAAAAAGTCGTACAGTGTATGCCCAGCTTGACATGTTAGCAAACCCACATGCAGTAGCCATGGCACAACAACATCATCATTTGGAGTCTAGTTTGTGTCTACCTGGCTAATCTAAATGCAATATTAATTCTCTTCTGGCTTTGTTTATTTCTCCTGACGCCTGCTGCTAAATTCTGCACAATGTGCACAAGCTAGTTGCTAACTTTCTCTGTGTGCAGAGAAACAGTGAGGTGAGGTTAAGAACAGTGAGAGTGACCTGCAACAGTAACACTGCAGGACATAAAACCGACACAACGAGCTCACATATGTTCAAACGTATCACAAAGTTTGGAGGGGACTGAGCAGCTGGGTGAGCTCATCTCTGAATCACAGTCAGCGGCTGATTAGTTTAGCGTAGCATAAATACTGGATGAGGGAGGAACAGCTAGCTTGGCATACTCCAAATTTAAAAACATCCACCTACCAATGCTAACACATTTGACTAATTACCTCATTATATATTATTTGTTTAATTTGTAAACAAACAGTAATATAAAACTGATATGTTTCGCTCAGCTAATTGCCTGCTGGCACTATCCACCAGTAGTGGACAGACTTGAGAATAGTACTGAGTAAACGAGTGGTGTGAGAAAAAAGACAAAACTGTCAGG
>JAQLOL010000017.1:3079984-3093649 GCA_029783665.1 Naso thynnoides | reverse complement strand
TGTAAAAAAAAAAATTAAAAAAAAAAAAAGGTAGAATTATGACTGGAAAAGATGGATACATTAGGTTTTACAAACAAACTTTTATTGTTTATTCTAAATATTTTGAAAACTAAATGTAAACGGGCCAAAAGGTCCTCTTTTACTGCAAGGACAATCATGGAGACTGTAGAGTAACCCAGCTTCCTCATACCTCCTTTTTATTACTGTTATTATTATTATTGTTAATATTTTTTAACGAGATGTCAAGCATTTCAACTTACCAATGACAACCCTGTTTTTTGTTCAGAAATCAGAAAAACGATTGAAAAGTGACCGGCTCTGCTGTTTCATAACTCAAGACCAGTGACAACAGAATGAGAGTGTAGTTATTAATCACCAAACTGTCTCATCTATTTTCCATCCCTTTTACATTTTGCACTGTTATACATAAATGGACCATAGCACCAGGTAGAGACTCCTAAACATTCTGTATGTGTGGGTTGTTTGCCCTTGCACAATAGAAATACAATCCAAATGCAACCTAAAATACACAAAGTCACTTAAATTAGCGCATTAGTTGTGTGTGCGTGGCTTACATCTGTATTTATCCTCCAGGTGAGCCTTGCAGAGTGAGATGATCCCAGTTTTGAATGACAGAGTTCGGATCTTTCCAGTGCGACCACTATAAAGCACCAAAGCAGCATGTCAGACGATGTTTTGACCTCACTGATACGATGGAAACTTGTGTGTGCGTGTGTGAAAACATGCTACACGTACGTGTCGTAGACGTTGAGCAGCCAGTTGAGGCACATGTCGACGCACAGCGGGACATTGACCAGGTGCGAGTGGCTCTGCTCCAGCCGCTGGTACAGGCTGGTCAGACAGGTGACCAGCTGGGAGATGTCCAGCAGCTGCTCGTTCTGTTTCAGACCGTGCTGGTCGAACACCTCGCACGCCATCGGCATGCTCAGCAGGTCCACTGTACACACGAAGCAAGAGAGAGGAGGGCTGTTAGTTAGCTGACAAAGCTAGAGCGGCAGCGTGTTCTGTTGCTGAGAATGTCCTTCAACTGATCAAGCGGTTCAAACCCTCCATGTTCAAAGTGTCCTTGAGCTCCATGCTGCTGAAGGACAGTAGTGGGAAGGCAGCTTCACTTCAGGGATCAATAAAATGTCACATTAGCCATCTTTATCATTCACCAAGGCTACCAATAGATGGGAAAGAAAGAGGGAGAGGTGTGTTACTACTGGGAACATGGTTGATATGTCAACCAAAGGGAAAAGAACATCTAAATTTAAATAAACAGAGATTATCTGCAAATGTGCATGCCAGTCCTTGAATTAATAGTCTGCAAATGAGACATTTGCTTGAACAAAGCATTATATTTCCTTTTCGCGACAGCTCCTATTTGAATTTGCTGGTGGTAACACTCCGATTCCGTCTCGCAAGTTTGCTTTCTTGTGAATTTTATGACTCAGAGAGCTGCAGTCCTTTGTTTTCAGCACACCGGCTGTTTCCCTTTTTCTCTTCCAAGCACGCGCGACATGGCGAAGCAGCACACAGTATAGCTAATGATGAGTCAGGACTTCAATTTTAATAAGAAATTCAAACAACAATTTGAAGGTGAAAAAGAACTGAATATATAATGCCAGGTTCATGCTTGTGATGGGGTAAAATTTCCCAGAGTTTGGATGCTGACGTGAAAGCTATTAAACAAGTTAACAAGCAGCAATAGTGTCACAGGTTGGGCCTTGTTCTTTAACATTGCGGCATTGTGGCAAGAAAACACAGAGAGTCCAATACATGGCATGAACTGTTGACCTCAATATGCGAGGCTATTGTTTCCCTTAAAGCAAAATGGAAACAACTGGCTCGCTGTGCTAAACAGAAGACAAGTAAGGTAAAAGATAAGGCTGCTTTGATAAATGCAAGTACTTCCCATTAATATTAGCTTGACTTTTTAAAACTTTGACTTTTTATACTGATGGACTGGATACCACCGTGGTGCACCTGAAGGTTCTAGTTCTACTTAGAGCTGCATTAATGGATTTTTTAAGCCTTCTGGGCACAACTAGCTGCAAACATGACATAATCTTAATCTTATTCTGATGTTCTTTTTTTAAATATATGGTCAGTCAAGATTTTATCTTTTGCTGTAATGGCTTAAATATTAATGCACTGTCTTCCTGTACCCAAACTAAAATCAGTTTAAAAGAGAGAACACGGATATTTATTTGCATTAAAAGACCACTGGCCAAATAGGTTACATAAGCCTCACCCATTTTTCCCCAAACTGCTTTACCTCTGAGATATTGTCTTTGTTTACATTTTGCCAATATTTAATAAACATTACAGAAAAGAATATCTGTGTCAAAATCCTTCTTCCAATCCATCTTGGAAGGCAGCACTTGTTAGGAACTATTTTTCCAGGCGTAATTATTTAATCTTCACAGCTTCTCTCTATCTAACTCAGAAATCTTTGGCCAAATTACCCAAGGCGTTCTCTTTAAAACGGTGAATTACCGATACCTAGCAACTCTCACCTGTCCTTTAGTGTTTCTACACCCTGTTTCAACATGAATGATAGTATATGGGGTTTAAAAATGCAGTCTGACATCTACTAAAGTATACACATTGTCAAACAACATTTGAAGAAGATCCAGGCGATCTCTGCTAATGGTAAGAAGTCAAAAATACACTAGTGCGGTCCTTCAAGGTAAAGAAAATAATCTACACGATGACAGGTGATGAAAAAAGATATAAGAGATAAAACAAGACTAATCTGGTAAAGAAAAAGCAAAACTTGAGGGACAGAGAGAAGAAGAAACAGTGAGTAATAAAAGAGGAAAAAAAGAAATGCCCACAAATCTACTGCTGGGAATACTATGAGCAAAGGGAAACAAAAAAAGCTGTGTCGTGCCGTCTTTTCCAGGGTTAATCACTAGCCTGCTCATCTTTATTTTTAGCAAAGCCTTCATAATAAAAATAGTGCCCTTGTGCTATACGGCTGCAGCCAGGTATATGCCTTATAACATATCATACACATAACGGCTCGTAGGTGGCTCACACTCTACAGATCCACCAGCGAGAGACAAGAGGGATGAGTAAACACATATGGATACATACGCATTCAGACTGTGAGGGCAGAGAGGCAAAGATGGTGTAAGTAGAGAGAAGAAAAGGAGGAGGAGGAAAAAAGAAGACACAATATGGGAAAGTGAAGAGGAGACGATGGAGAAGAAATCGACGCAGCAAATTAGGTGAATTTAAAAAAGAGGCAGGGGATGGAGGAAAATAAAGAACAAAGGAGGAGTGTAGGAGGGCTGGAATACAATGAGAGGAACACTCATAATAGGAGGAGTGCACTTGAAGCAAGAGACAAAAACACTATATGACACATACATATGCAGGAGAGGTATATATGCACACGTACAAGTATATATGGAAAGAAAGTACTTACAGCAGAGAGCCTTCTGCAGGCGTCTGAGCTTCATGGCTGTTCGGTAGGCCGAGAATCGAACATTGTTCAGGTCGGCTGAAGAAAGGGAAACAAGAATGAAGATGAAACAGATTTACAAAAGGATGGACATTAATATATGTTATTTCTACTACAAGCAATGCATTACTTTGGTTTTAACAAAGCAACATCCTCAGAATTGCTTTATTTCAATTGAGTGGATAGTCATTCAACAGTGTCAAGAACTAGGAGGTGATGCCGCATCAACTGATGGTGACAGGAAGTGCATTGAGAGTGAGAATCTTACCCAGAGACTGGTAGAGCTCAGCCATCTTGGGATGATCCCAGCATGTTGTCTGGGTCTGGTGGCTGGAGAGGGACAAAAAGACACAGAATGGTCAGATGTTGAAACTTTTCCTGAATGTCTCAGCTTGCTGATTGTTGCTTTTATGTAATAGCTCATTTCAATTTGAGCTTATTTTGGGACTGTATGTGCAAAAGCAGACAACTGATTGTATCACATTCAGCCATATTAATATCATGAGTGTCGGATGCCATGTCTGACTTTTAGACTCCACATTTAAGTTCCCATGACTTTTTCTCGTGGGTCACTTTAGATCGAAACCACCAGCTAAACCCACAGAGTACATAGCAGAAAATCCTCTATGCAGATGACAGATGACTAATTCCACACAAAAAGATATAACATGTCACGATAAAAGAACATATAAAACAAAGAGCTTGAGATAAATGTTGACGATTTTGAGATGATAAAAATATTCGGTCGATTGCTTTGATAAACATTGTTACGTTTTATTATTTTATAAGTTATAACATTAGAGAAAAAGAACTGGTTCCTGAAGAGGCACTATGTTGTTTCTGTTGTACAGGTTCATCCCATTTTTATGCTTGAAGTGCAAATGAAATGCAGATGCATGCATCTTCAGAATGTTTTTTAAACCTAAGTTTTATGTTGCATATTCTCAAAAATGTCACAGATTTCAAAATAAATTCTTTTTTTTGACTGGAACCCCTAGAAACCTATTTGTCACTGAGTGAGTGAGTGAGTGAGTGAGTGAGCCAACCAAATTCCAGGATTGGTCAGACAATCTTTACTCTGTCTTGTTGTTGCTCTTTCAAAATTAATCTGCACGAAAGATCACTACATCACCAGTGCGCCTACTGTGGAGTGAGTGTGGAGCAGTCGCACTAAGTGAGACAACCAAAAGCAAAAAAAAACCCATCTCCACTAATTGTTAGGCTAAATAATCACAGAAATGTTGTTATATTGTGTTGTGACTGAGATTCTGATGCACCGTCCATTGTGGAACAAGACAAATGGACGATTTTCGCTTGAAATACACACAGGACAGCAAAACCTACAGCGGTGCTTCCTGCATCCGTTGCCTAGAACAGGCGCTGTCACCTCAGCAACGGTTGCCTATGAAGAGTCAGGTGATAGCTACTTCCACATATGAATTCGGCATTTTTAAAGTCATATCAAAGACCCTACATGTTTTTTGTCCTGTGAGTTGGCTTTTTAAGGTGAAATGTCATATATTTTTCTTCCACACTGAACATAATTTACTTTCTACTTTTAGGTTTACTTAACATTAGACTACATTCATTTAATCAAAGCTGTATATACATATATGCCACAGCTGCATCCATAACCTCTTATTACCATTAACCACATTTGCCGCCTTACCCAGATGCGGTCCAGCCATATATTTGGTTTTCACCTAGTCTTGTTTCTTCTGCTTCTCTACCAGAATCTTGCTAAATCTGAATTATTTAAGTTATTTGTCTTGTTTTTTTAATGTATAGAAGCTGTAGAGGACACTGGGTTCATATAGGCTATCTGACGTATGAATCCTTCTAGATAACACATTTCTTCCAAGACACATGCCCTTAAAAGCCAGTTGTCAGCGACTCTGTCGTCCTGAAAAAACCAAAAAGGAGATGAAAAGTTCTTTTGGGTAACGCTGAAATGAATCTGAGTTGCTGATGAATCAGATCAGCTTCCCCAAAATCCCACACTATGACACTAATCCTGTTTGTGTGTTTCTCCCCTCCATCTCATAATCTTAGAAAATAACAACCCACTGTGGTGCAAAACCACAAAGACACCCATCCTCCCTGCATCACAGCAGCTGAGAAGTGTGATAGAGGAAGAAAGAAAAGAGGCAGAGGGAGAAAGAGAGATAGATGGTTGCTGTGTCATTCTCCCCTCACACATTCGCTCCTCGTGACTGCTGCTCGCCACTCACAGGAGACTCGGCTGTGTATTTGCGTGTGTTGCAGACACACTGTGCGATTTAGGCTTTCAGAACGGCACAGAGGGACGTGTATTTTCTCACGCACCAGAATGTTGATAACAATATCTAAAGAATTTGCGCGTCTTGCTCGAGGTCCTGAACCCACTGCTATTATTCATGCCGTACTAAATTTTCTTCTACTCGTTTTGTGTCATTTTTGTATTGTGTATCTGTCTACTCATGGGTCAGAACTAATTAACCAAGTTGACTTCCTTGTGCCCCTTCACACTGGGTGAAATAAAGCTCTTCTGAGAACAATTTGACTTTTTAAATAACATGTAAAACAATGAGGTTGTCAGAGGAAATGAAACCCATTTAAAGAATAATAGCACCTCAAAGAAATGGACAAAACTAAATTGTCTTTATCTTAATATGGGATGAACTTACTGCAGGAGGCCCGGGCACAAATGAGCAGCTTGGACCATATTAAACCCCAAAACTGTTCCCACTCTCTGAACATAAAGTACAGTTTTTCTATGCTTGAATATTACCAAGACCCAGATGTGCTGTAGTTTGATTAAATATTAATTTAGAAATATGAAACACACACACACACAAAACTTAAATAATGAAAGCCTTCAAATTAAACTTTGAGACTGGAGCGTCTTTAAAATTAAAGCATGACCCGCCTTATGGTCTTTATAATGTAAGTTAATGTCATACATAAGTGATGCATATTGGTGCACATTATGGCCTTTTTTTTGGCCTCCGTTTGCAAACACAGCTGTTACAGTTGTGTGTTCTGTTATTTGTTTACATTTTGTTCTATGCTTTGGCTTCGTAAGAACAACCAAATATGAGTGCAATTAAATTTATCATAAACTGTCTAATTATAGAAGCTGTCAGAATGAGGTGAAATATCACTGCTGTGTATTTGTTGCTTTCTTACCTTTAATATGGTGTCAGTATTTTCTGCATTTGTACAGCAGCCAACTCTCCCCATATGTCCTCCCAAACATTGCCTGCGTAATCCAAGCTGAGTGTCATGATCTGAGCTCTAATTTGCATTTCGTGGCATCTTTAAACACCCACTTTGAATTGAAACGCCATCTAGAAAACATTAAAACTCCACTTATACTAAATGGCAGCAAAAACTAATTATGTTACTGTAAAGCAAAGAGCTGATTTTCCTGGTCATTAGTTCTACTTAGCTGCTGTTGTAATAATTATTGTACTAACATGATAAAATCTGGACAGCTAATTCCAGTTGCATTTATAACAAGGAGCATCCACTTTTGGCAAAAAAAAAAAGAAAAAAAAAAAAGGAAAGAAAAGTCAGAAATGTTCTGCGCCAATATAAATATGACTGAAGTGGTGTTAAATAGACGCCACTGTAAATGTGATGGTAATGTGCCAGCTGCCTGTTTACATAAAGCTAATGGAAGCCACATGTCTTACCAGAGAGGCAATTAAGTTTTTTTGTTCAGAGCACATCAAATATTTGAAAAGTCCTTCACAGGAGACAGAGACCAGTGGATTCTCAAGAAAGGGTTTCTAGTGCCTTCCACTTTATATGTCAGATGGTTAATAAATAGACATTTGGCTCGCTGCAATCCCGGAAATGAGAGTGGCTTCAGATTTAACAGTACGTGTCAATCAGGGTGACTGGGAGGCTTTCGTCATTAAGTTAAATATAGGACAGTTAAATGGCTATTCAGTGCAAGTTAGAATGAAATACTGGAGCAATTTCGCCACTGATAAGAACAAGAGCTGGATTCAGACGAGAACTGGAGCCGGTAAAAAAAACCCTTGAGCAAAGACTAAAGACATTTTTAGATCTTTAAAAACAAAAAGAATCCAATTTCTTTGGTTCAGGTGTGTGTGATCAGGCTTTCGTGCATGTGAATGGTGGGCGCACAAAGTGGGTGCTGTGAACCAGTGGTAAAAAAAAACAAAACATAAACAAAGACAATAACTTTGTGGCCAAGAAAACAAACTGCGAGAGAAGTAACAGTTTGAAATACGGTGCTGCAGACAAAGCAGTGCTTTCTGCTTTACGATTCTGGCCTGAGGTCTGTTGATGCGCGAATGCAACCCTGCCTGGCTTGTTAAAAGCACACATGTCGAGTTGGTCACACATAAGCGCACCTGCAGTTAACCTTTGTCTGAGAAGCAGGCAAATAATAATCCATATGGTGTGTTTTTTTTTTCCCCGCATTGCCCTTGTTGTTCGCTCCTCTGCCTCTCGGCCTCTCTCCCACACTCCCACTCCACATAATGAGGAGAGGGGTCCCGTGGTGAAGAGCTACTTAAAAATCCTCTAAGCTCAGAGTCTGTGCAAACAGTAGCTCAGTCACTCAGCTCGTCATCGGCGCGCTGCTCTGAGCCACTCGGACAAATGCTTCTCATAACTGTGTGGCATCAAACACGCAGCTGCTTTCATCCGAAGCGCTGCAGTAGCTCAGAGATGCGGGCTTCTGTCTGAGGAGTGTTGTACTTCGGTTCCCAGACGTCCTTGTGAGAGGCAGGTAACTTGCAGCTGTTTACATCAGCCGCAAACAGCAGCAATAAGAGGCACATCTTATTTCACCTAAAAGATTCTCTCAGTCCCCGATTCTGGACCCAGAGGTCGAGTGCCAATTAACGGGCCACAGAATTTAAATGAGACTATTTTTAGTTTGCTCTTTAAATGCTAAATTCCTTTACCATTTCTGATGGAGTCTGGAGTGGCACAAAGGCAAAACATAAAACATAATCCGGACTGTATCTCCATGTTAAGTTTGATGGCACTGTGTTTAGTTTGAGAGTAACAAGAGCAACTGTATTGAACTGAGCACAATGACTTCTAAAACAAAACTTGGTCAAGAATACTACACTATCTTTACTTAGTGACAAAAGCTGCAGTTCCTCAAACGGCCACATGAGGCTGGCTCCAAAACTGAGTCAGTCCCCAAAAAGAAAACAGTTTTCGTATCAGGCCGTACAGCCTGACTTCAATGGTACTCCACAAACCAATCAGCAATGACCACGTTTACGTGCGCACAGTATTCTGGCTACTGAACTTTGCCCGGTTACGGTCAGACCACGGACATACATGTTTACATGAACGGCCGGCGATACCCCGGTCATATTCCTGTGCATATGACCCCTCGTAGCGCCCGCTACCCAGCAGAAGTACCCATGTGCGCTTTGTCCTGCCAGCTTTTGCTGAGGATGCAGCTAACTGTATCCTCTGTGAGTGTCCTGCTTTTAGATAATGTACAACACTGAATGCTATCGCAAACGACTGCGCTACTCCATGTCTTACATGCTGGAGGACAGGAGCGACAGAATGAAGACTTGATGTGAACCGCAGGGCGCCTGCGCTCATGTAAACAGTAGCTTATAACAACAGTAAATGTATCTGATTCTAAAAATTCCATAAATTGCTAATCTGAGTCTAAAAATAACATAATGTGGTAATTAAACACGGCACAACGAGCACACAGGATTGTTAAGAGGTGCTGGAAGTTCGTCTGATGACTTCAGGCGGCGGCAGGCTAACAGTTCTCATTGACTGTCAGTATTTGAGCTAAGCTAATTAACAACGGGCGAGCTGCCACACAAAGAGGCACACCAGAACGTGCCCCAGCAGTTATCGGGGTAAGGTGCATACAGATCTGAATATTGTGGTTAATACAGCCAGCTATCTTATTTGGGTTTCTCATAACTGGAATAATGGCTTAATCGAGTAATGCTCACAGGGGTAGGGTGTTACATGAGTCACAGCGTTACCGCAATACTTCATTACCCTGGTCAGTAACTGGAATATTGTGTGTATGTAAACATGGTCAATGTGAGGATAAACAGTCGCTTACGATTTCTGGCAAACCTGCTCAAAGATATTCTTCTTACTCGTAAGGTTCATTCAAGTAAAGATGCATCACACTTTTTATGTGAATTTTTAAAAAGTGAGTGTGAACACATCATAACAAATGTCTTTGTTACGTCTGTACAAATCCTTTTCAAGTAAATCCTACACACAGTTTTACACGTGAAGCTCCGGGACATTAAACCCTCCCAGCTCCTTGTGTGTTTCTGTCTCTGACTCTGCATTTTGAGCTGGGGATTTCAGCTAACAGAGAATTCCCTAAAGGGATCCAAAAAGTATTGCTTTATATTTCACTATTGCATTAACGTCAAACCTTGAATTCGCTGCCCCCATCTCTGCCACACCACCCACCTTATCTGTCTCCAACACCCACTGAGGCTTCAGCCTCCTTTAGGAAACCAGCCATTCGTTTGAAAGAGGAGAATACTGCACCGGCTTTCTAACATTAGCACACAGATACCCACCAAAACACCTGATAAACACACATTGTTGCAAAATGTCAACAAAATCCAGAACTGCGTCCTGTTATTTCCCACCACATGTCCCGTCGGGATTAATGAACAAAAAAACACAACAGAACAATTGTATATCAATGGTGGCCTGCAGGAGTTGAGCATCTCTAGTTTTGAGCCTTTTTATGCTCTTTGAAAGCTGACACCATCTCCCTAGAAAACGTATCATGGCCCCGGGACAAGCCAAAGTGTTGATAATGCGTCGTAAACTGTCAAAAGACAGAGAAAAGAAGCACTGCGCACACTGTGCAGCTCCGGCACGGCAGTCAGAGATTCGCTGCCTTGCTCGAGGGCGATCTGATTGAAGCTGACGAGGGAGGGAGAGAGCATTCAACATTCACATCCCCCCCCCCACCTACGATTTCCTAATACGAACAGAAATAGAAACCAGTGGAGAGGATAAGGGTTTCACCTTATTGAGATCAAACAGCTTAAGAACACAATGGCCACCAGTTGTTCCTGTTCACACCTCACAGACGGGAATCTGGATTAGTGTGATGCCGAAGAAAAAGTCTGATCAGATTCTTTCCCCCTAGAGGAATAAGACGTTCGGTGTAAGTGAAATTTAGATTGAACTGCAGTCACTTCTTGATAGCAATAACGCACACGCACGCGTGCCGTCACACAACAGCACACACACCCACACACTTGCGAACATACGATACACGTTGCAGTTAACAGGAAGCTGAATAGCTTACCGCGGCGGGGACAGACAGGCGTTTTAAATAATGGATCTGCACAGAGACATGAGTGTCACTCCTCGCTGCAGTCAATAATGGCTCTTGGATGAATGATTAAAGGTAGTTTATGGGCTACGGCGACGTCTTCCTCCACCTATCACTGAGAGTGAGCCCTGACAGAACGTTTCCTGCACACCAGGCATCTGAATGAGCTCAGACAATAGCCTCCAGGGATGTAACGAGAACTAGAAAAAAGCGGGATGAAGAGCATGAAAGCCATTTTCGTCAGTTGGATATGAGGCGAAGCTGTTTGTTCATAGAGACGCCGCAAGTGCCGACAAAATACGAGGGATCCCACAGAGCTATAAGTGATAATATGTTTGTATGTGATAATAAAAACCATAATGACTGCACCTTAAATTTCAGGTTGGCTGTACTTACCTTAAAGATATTTCTGACCGAAAGCTTGCCCGTTATTTAGATTTTGCGTAGATCTGAATGTGCTGATGCTTTTCTAATTAAGAAGCGATCAGTAAAACTTACTGTCATTTTATAAAAGCATCAAACTGTGAGCAAGTTGTGTTCATGGTGATGACGAAGACAACGATCATGTCTCAAAAAATGCCGTAATATCGTGAAAAACTCTCATTAAATTTCACAGAGTTTAAGTGTACGTCTTCAAACGGTTTTTGCCAAAAGACCAAAGTTCAGAATTATATTAAGGAGGTAAAGAGAAGCTGAGGATTGTCGCATGCATCAAGCTCAGATGACAAAATTTTTCAGCAATAAAAAACAATAAATTGCGATTGAAATTCTTTTTTGTTTTCTTATATTCATCTGATGGACGGAAAGCCTCCTGAAGCCAAAAGGAACATCGATGTTCTTTAGCCAGTGCAGCAGGCTGGAGGGCTCCTTGTACAATTTACAGCATTGGTATTTTTTAGAGCATCTTTGATATCCAAGCGACACTGGCAATGTAACCAAAATATCCCACATCAAATTGATACTGAATCAAAGATCGAATGAAATCAGGACCACGTGAATCAGAACAAGCTCTGATTTGGAGACAGCCTAGGAACAAAAAGCGACTTACACACGTATGAAGGGAAATGTGAAGCCTCCAGTGTACACACACTGACAACGGGCACTTCAGTGAAGCAGGAGACATCTTGTGTTTAGCAGCTTAACTGTTAAAATGTGCTTTTTTTTTATACATATATAGGCAGAGATTCTGGATTTTCTAATGAGGGAGGAGTAGATGTAGTTTCAAGAAATTGTTAACTATGTAATTTTAACATTTTGAACAATAATCTGTGTTCAACCTTCTTTCATTACCAAAGCAGAGTATTTTTACATGTCATAAAACACGTCTGAAGGGAATCTTTAATTATCTGTCATTCCACTAATCAGTCTAAAACAAGTTTCTTTTAGGTAACTGGCCAGTTGACAGGGCAAAACAAGGAAACTAATGACATCACTAAGGCCTTAAGGAGTTTGTTTGGTTTTTTCGACAATAAATAGAGTAATTAATATCGAACACAGTCAATAGTTACGGCCCTCCATCATACGTTTCTCAGTCGAACGATCACAAGGATGAGTGCTGCAATAGCGGAGCTCTCTCTGCATCGTGAACCAGAGGCGCAGCAGTGAAAGTGATGGCTTTGTCACAAGTGTCATCTGTACGTTATCAGCCGCGTGCACGAAAAAGGGAGGGCCTGCTCGCTATACACCTCGTGTAATGTGAAAAAACACACAGTCCTCGCGCTGCAGCCGTTCAGCTTTGAACAAAGGCGATGATTGAGTCTAAACGGAACGAATTTATTCCTCGCACATTTTTTCATTGTGACCTTTTGGAGAATGTTTTGTTTTCACAGCCTCTGCTTGCTGTAATATTCAATGTGAAATTGCCGGAGTGTGGTGGTGGTGGTGGTGGTGGTGGTGGCGGTGGAGGGTCTTTGGATGCTTTTGGCTTCAGGAGGTTAAAAACACTGGTAAAAATATAACATTTGAGACTCATCTACACTTTTGAAAACAGCAAAATCTGCCATTGGCTTCACCATCCCATCTACAATTAGTTTGTCAGCAGGTTTTCTAAGATGCCTGATGGAATAAACTTACTTAATAAGACTGAATTCATACTTGTAATAACATATTAATTACAAGTTTCACACATTAAATGTGGGATAAACTTTTAATGCAGAGGTTGTGAATCTTGCATGTTCACACGTCTCCCCCTAGAATGTCGGGAAAAAGACAAAACAGACGCAGCTCCTGTCTTGTTCCGTGTCGCGGACATGCATATTTTACATTTTGGGCTTTGAGCTGCAGGATTTTGGTAGGCTAATTATGGCCCCGGGACGACGGAGGATGGTTATCAAGTGTCGTATTAAAACTTTTCTAACAGCAGCTGCTCAAACCGTCTTTCTCAGGACCGGCCCGATAAGAATACGTGCGCTGATACGGAAATATCACGTAATCTGCTTGATGCCAGTATGATTTATTATTCAAACACGACACCTGAGGAGAAAAAAGGCCTGCAGCTTAAGTATGGGAAAGTTTATGTCATCATCGTCTCTGAATGCAGAAAATCACCCCTGAAAACCACAGATTAGGCAGAAATAGAGCTTGTGGTTGATAATCGTCTAAGCTGAATAAAAGAGAGCACACACGAGCCATAACAGTCACGCCTGAACATGTCAGCACCACTATCCAGCAGCCTGGGTTGAATATGTTGTGTGTGTGTGTGTGTGTGTGTGTGTGTGTGTGTGTGTGTGTGGAGGGTTATCATCCATCAGCTGTATTTAATCAGTGCAAACACACACACTCTTACACACACCTGCAATCACACTGGTGCCAAAAATCTGCACCAGCAAGCCCTGCATCCTCTGCTCTCATTTCACCAACTCCT
>JAQLOL010000017.1:3056183-3072393 GCA_029783665.1 Naso thynnoides | reverse complement strand
ATTAAACAGTGTAATAGTGGTTGAAAAATGACACCATTCGCTGCTAAATTGGTCTCCAATAAGCCCTGTTTTTACCATAATACTTTCTTTGCCACCAGGGGGAGGGTTTCGTGGAAAAATGTACTCTTTGTCCTGATTGGCTGGTCTGCGCTGCTCGTGCCTCACGCTCTGACTCGCCTCTGCCGACAACAGAGTGTCTGCGAGCTCGAGCTGAGACGGACCAGTTTACTGGACTTAAAAGAGAGAGAGCGACAACAAGTGAAATAAAACACGAGCCGGCGCAAACAGCCACAGCGAAGTTGTTTCCCAGCAAGTCTCATGCATCAGCTAACGTTAGCTTGCTGGCTTGTTGCCAAAAGTTACCTACAGCAACTTTAAGTAATTTAGACAGCTTTTCTGTTCTGTGCCATCAGCTAGCTGCTCCAGCAGTGAACCATACATTTGTAAAAAAAAACTGAAAAGCCTCTGCTACTTTTATAAATCTCATTCTGAGACTCATACAGATGAAAGACCAACCAGGGACCATTAAAGATTGAAAGGTCTGCCCACGTAAGCCGACTCCCTGCAAATGTTTTGGTACTTTCTGAGGGTGCCCTGGCTTGTGTTTTAGATTTACTGTAACATATTGTAACCACTCCTTATTAAAAAGACATATTTATTCTGAGTAAGACATCGTAGCTAGTTCCTCAACGGCACTTTAACATCGAAACGGTGGAGGTTAGACAGAAACAGCACATTTAGGGGAAAAGGCTGCCTGCTGACGGTGATTAACCCAAATATCTGTCACTTTACACAACCCTGATGAAAGCAAGTAAGCTGAAAACATTTGGCGAATAAAGATGTGAGCTAGATAACACACAGACTCCTGCACATCTACAAGCACAGCGTCTTCGACCGAGGAGATGTTTAATGTGAAGTCATACATCTCTATATTTAATTAAACAGTTTGCACAGCACTGCAGGAGTTAGTTTATCCAGGCAGCTGATGTTATATGTCTGCATGGCAACAATTTCTGCACTTTCATTTAGTGACTTTAGCATCGATGCAAAGCACACGCCACTTTGTTTGTTAAAAGGATAGCACATTCACATTAAAAACTGAAGAAGATTGTGTTTCCTTAGTGATATTCAACCAAACCGTTAGCCAGTGTGGAGCATCTGTCAGCCCCATTACTACTAGAACTGACTAAATGAGAGTCAGAATGTGTGAGGAGTCTGGTGGAAATGATGTATAAACAGCAGTGAGGAGATCTGCAGGGCCACAGCTCAGAGGTCAGTACTTACTTTATGTAGTAGGGCACATTGTTTGGGGAGATGCCCTGCTCGAAGGGGCTCTCTACAGATCCTGCTGAGACAGAGAAACAAGGGTCACAACAACTGTTCAAACTGTCCTCGGGCTATTTAACTTCTCACACACACATTTTACTGCAAAATCGACATCCTGTAGGTCTAACAACAGCATGCAGAAAACGTGTGCACAGCAGTAAACCAAAACATCACGAGTAATGAAAAGTTCTCTTCAAAGTAATATACACGGTCATGAAAAAGAGCAGAAAAACAAGAAATATTGCTAATTATCTCACTTATTATGCCCACAAGAGTTGGCACGCCAACCATTAAAGCAGGCTGTGCTTTCTGGGAATTGTCAGCACAGTTGGAACGCATCTCTGACCAATCAGATTGCTTGGCTGAAACTACCCGCTGTATAAGCATTATTGTGCCCCACGGGTAAAATTTGCTGCAGTTAAAAACAGAACGATGCTTCGTGGGACAAGTGCCAGAGCACATGCGGATGTATATCAACAAAGCAGGAAGATATGAAAACATTACATTCTCACATCGCTCGCACATTAATGTCATTAGTGTCATCTTTATTATAACCCCATCACCATCCCTCTCTGTCCTGCTATATCTATTACAGCTCCATTATCAAGATGGATGCCACATTTATATGAAAAAATGTGACAGTGTGGATGGTGTCTTCATTTCCCCTACAAGGGATATTTAAAAAGAATTTTGTCTCGATGTTATATTTTATGTACAGTGTGAAGTTGTTATTCTAACATCTTGTAGATTATGTTACAGTCATTTAACCGCATCATTTACATCTGAAGCGTCACTTTCAGTGTTTGTTTCTTTGTTTCCTCTGTTTCTTACTTGCAAACTCTCCCTGTTATACTTCACTTTTAATCATCGCCATGAGCGTGTAAGTGATGTTGTGATCTTTTGTTATCTGTAGTGTTTTAATTACTCTGCAGATGAGTTGTAATTAACTTAAAAAGAAATGGTGAGGAGAAGCAGCTCGCAGTTTGATGAGTGGCTCCAGGTGGACATCCCTAAAATGACAAAAATTATCTTTATAGTCCTACAAGCTTGTACATCTTTAATCTGCAAAGAGTTTTTTCAGTCCCTGTCACATATGCGGCGAGAGACAAGAGTTGTTTCTCAGTGTCTCTCATTTGCTTCTTAAATTATCATTGGCCTGCATGTAATGCTAGTTCACCACTGTAAGTAATAATTTAGTTAACATGCTAACATTAGAGCTGACAAACACGCTGTCTGATCCCTTTCCTGCACTTCTGTTTTTGGTTTTGGAAAAACTAACACATGGCACAACGTCCAGATTTAAACATGTTTCGAAATCAGACGCTCAGCAGTGTTGCAGTGTCCTGTCGCAGTTGCTGAAGTCTTGAACACACCACACAACCTATGAAGTCATCAGTCTCTTGACTGTTCACACTATGCAACTGTTGTCTTGTATCGAGAGTATTTCAGTCACTGAAGTTTTTGCACTACATGACGGATCACTGACAAGTGGGTACACACTACAAGGTCCTTTTACTGGTGTGTGTGGTCCCCAAACATCAAAATACCAACCAAATACCAACCAAAACACAGCTCCTGTACAGAGTTAATGTTGTAGCCTACCAACGGGAAAGTCAGCACTAATGAGCATTGTTGTTGCTGCAAAATATTTCCTACACTATGTTTCATTTGGTCCAGTGTTTGCTCTGCTCTGTGCTGCTCTGACAGGCAGAGAGCGAGAGAGCAAGAGAGAGCGAGAGAGAAAGAGAGAGAGAGAGAGAGAGAGAGAGAGAGAGAGAGAGAGAGAACGCAGCACTGGTTGAACAAGAGAGGGAAAGGTGTAAATGAGAAAGCCGGTGAATCACGGAAATAAATTCCTGATAGTTTCACGGTGGGTTACTAGCCTACAAACAATCCACTCGACCCAGCACTGTTGAGTTTGATAGGCTATGTGTGGAACATGAGCTGATGCTGACACTGTATGTGCAGGTGTATGAATTTTGATGATAATTGTGTCTGTCGGGTGAACAATGTTTTGTTGTTGTTGTTTTTTTTTAAGTGGTTTTGTGACAAGATTCAATATATGGCACCAAGTGTAGTTGTCAGCGTGTTCAATAAATATTTAAATTGACTCTCCAGGGTTACATGCCCTTGTGACAAAAGGGAGGTGTTTTTCTCCCCATTCACTTGAATTGCACTTAAAAATATTGGGAAATAAACGGTTAATACATTTCAATGAACCTGTTCAATACCAGGTGTTTGTTAAATGTATTTTTTTCCTCTTGGAATGTTAAATGTTTTTTCTTTCGCAAAAAGTGTTTAAGTTTTTGTGCGTGCCGACATGCAGCTCAATGTAAACAATTAACGTGCTGCAGCAAAACAACTCAGTTTTATGTGTTTTCAGCGATAATTTCCTTTACAGTGACTGTCACGGCAGAAAAAAAGTCCATTACTCAAGAGCACTGCTGTTCCCTTGGTCTTCCCAGATTGCATTGATCCACCTGTACAGGTAGGCTAACTAGCTAACTAGTTCCTCATAATCACTCTCAGTACCAGCTTCAGCCTTGATCACTTGTGTTGTGATGCTCAAAGATGTGCAAAGCTCATAAATTCACTCAGGAACTGCTGAGTTTGTTTACATCAGCAGAGAGAAGAACAGGAGAACAGCTTGTCAGATTGATCTCAAAAGACTCCTGCTAGAAAGATCGATTCTATTTCTGTTTCAAAATGATAATTACACAAAAACTAAGCGTGGAAATAACAAACAGAGCACGATCAATTTGACCCGAAGGTTATTTAAGGTATAAATATCATGGTGTGTTTGAAACTTTTAATTTTAGGTGCATTATACCTTCGTTGGTAGCTTTTCAATTCAAGTGAATGGGGAGGAAAATTTCAAACACCTCCCCTTCGTCACAGAGGCATGTAACCATGGCGAGTCAATTTATATTTATTGAACACACTGACAACTAGACTTTAGGCCATATACTGAATCTTGTGACAAAATCACTTTGAGCTCCTGCCTGCAGTGCTCCCGATGGTCAGTCTGGCCTTGCCATGGTTACCTGCACACCTGTGACTTGGCCAGATATTTGGCAA
This sequence comes from Naso thynnoides, assembly GCA_029783665.1. Taxonomy (NCBI): domain Eukaryota; kingdom Metazoa; phylum Chordata; class Actinopteri; order Acanthuriformes; family Acanthuridae; genus Naso; species Naso thynnoides. Next base: position 3,067,989 of record JAQLOL010000017.1, on the reverse strand, counting down.
GGCAGATATCCTCGTTCACGGGAGCGCGCTCTGATTTGCCTACGATCTGGGGCTTTTTTCCCACCATTTCCAAAAACTATCAGAGACAGCGAGATCAGGGCTAAAAATCCTGTAGTTTGAACTGGCCATGAGCTGAAACTGGATGGTCTTTATTGGACACGAAACAAATGTGATGTGGATCAGTTTACTATCACTGGCTTCATTCAACGTTATCTGTGTTTTTGTTGCTGGATTTCAACACCGGAGAGGCTGGGTAGACCATCCTGTGTAATTCTCCTCCGTCAATGCAACAATCAATGAGGGACCTTTATCTATATGCTTTCATCAATACATGACTGTGATATGGAGGGGTTAAGTGCTGGGTCATTAAATTCAGTGATAAACTAGTTGCATAAACAGGTCGATACAGCATCATTGGCTCAATAAGCAGAAAATAAGTGACGGCCTTTATTTGCTCGCTCCCTCTCATCACTTACTCAGTTACTCAGTGACCTGTTGACAGTTAAGTGCTGCGTCACTCTTTATTTCGAGCTAACACGTCATGTATTGAGTGCCACTGAGTGACATGCTGTCAGGAGGTGGTTGCCTCATTTTGTCGAACATATTCTATCTTATCTCTTTCTCACATACACACACACACACACACAACCTCTTCAGTATCTTGTCAACTGTCACCAGTCTAATGTATGCAGGAAGGTGTGTGTGCACTTTTGTGTGAGAGTGTGTTTTACTCACCGTGCAGGAAGTCCCTGTGAGCGTCTGTTAGCTGTTTAAGATGTTCTGTGATGGAGATCTGACGGAGAAAGGTGGAAGGCAACACATTAACACAGACAGACAGACAGACAGACGGTGGATGGACAAAAATACAGATCAGGACTTCTCGCCAGATTCACTGTGCTCTTATCTGCTAGCAGTAACAACAGAAGCAGTAACATTTAAGTTATAGGACAAGCTGACCAAGTAAGATTGGATCTTTCATGCTAACTCCTTTCATTTTATGCATTTCTGGTTGTTTATTTTACCCACATTAGTCACCGCTACAGCACCAAATAAAACAATGTTGAAAGTTAAAAATGTTATTTCAGCTCTTTTCTAATTTAAGAAACTTTACTTAGCTTTTGTCAAAGCTGTTCTTTATAGAGGTTAAATGTACTTTTGTTTGGCTAGGTGGGCTATACAGATGTTGAAATTAATATGAAATGTATCTGTACTTGTATTTCTATCTGATGACTTTTTTATGTGATTTAATGTTGCTCGAAGCCCCACCAAATTGCTTTAATTACTTCAGTCAAACATTATGTAGACAGCAACTGGTGAGCTAAGGCTGAGTTAAGCTAGTTAGCTTTAGCATGAATTTAGCTGTTGTTTTTTTCTCTGTCTGAAAAATTACTACTGCCCCATGTGGCAAACTAAAAATGAATTACCAAGATGCAGGTTTATCATATAATTTTTCACTTGTGCACAACAGCCAGAGATAAATCAGTATCTGCATTAAATTTCATTTTAGCAAAGGCTAGCATTGGCTATTTTACTTGCTAGCTTCAACTCATAGCTTTCTTACTTTAGCTGCCTAGCTGGTGGTTGCTCTAGGTGTACATTTAAGTGCAAAGTTACTGCATACTGACTTGCTGTTTTCATTTAAATCATATGTCTGTAAAGCATAATATTTTTTATTTGGTGGAAAATATACAAAAAAGAATACACACTTTTGTTAAGTTTTGATTTTAACATTTAACACAGTTCATGGTGAGAAATCCTTGTTTCTTATGAAAGGAAGAAATAAAAACCTGGGAATAAACAATTTTAATGCCTCAACAAAACTTTCAGCCTAAATGCTTCCTTGAAAAAAAAGAACAGCTTTATAATGTGTTGATGGGAATGAGTGATTTTTTTTTGCATATGTTGCTGTCAATATATCTATATCAGTGATAGACTCTTGCAAAAAAAAAAAAAAAAAAAAGAGCAGTGAGTAGAAGTACAAGGATGTGCAGATGGAGGGAGATGAAGAGGAGGTGAGGAGACAAAGACAGGCGTGGAAAAGATAATTGAATTTGTAGTGGAGAAATTAGAGAGGATGCAGTCTCCTTCAGCTCTAAATGAGCTGTCTATCTAGATGGAGTTGAGATAATTGTGCCAAATCAGCACAGCTCTGTAGGTACACACAGAGGCGGGGCTAAGCCCACTGGGGTACACACACTCATCTGTTGGCTCACAGATTGCCATCTAAACTGCAAACTCTAAGCTTGTCATGCATCCAAATCTTAAGACCTGTTTCGCAGGCTGCTTTTGTTGGCACTGACTTTAAAATATCATATACCTTATGTTAGCACTACTGCAACACTGGCATAAAAAAATCCAATATTTAACTTGGATCATTGGATGTTTAAAGGCGGATAATTCCACTGGTTAAAATACAAAAGACAGCTATAAAACAAAGAGGAGAAATGCTATCTCTAAGAATAGAATTACAAAGTGATGCATAAATAGAGGAGTCAAAAATCACTTTTGACCTGTGTGACTTAACCAGGCCTACACAATTGTAACTCATCCTTTATCGAACGATTTCTGGATAAACTATAACGTTTTGATGCTTAAGGATGAAAACTCACAGATAATATTAAGAAAACTTTTTCTCAAAAACTTCTGGATCCATAAAATCTTTATAATCTGACGTCTAATTCCCATAAAAAGCCAGCTGATTCCTGCGGGCATGATTCTAGTGCCAGTTAGCTGCACCCTCAACGTCGCCAGACGAGCCGCTGTGTGTCTGTAATCACTAATGCCTCCTGACACAATGTTCAATGATCTAATGTTCCCAGGCATCACATGTACCACCGGGCAGCATGCAGAGCTTTGGCACACGCCGATTAGTGACAGATTTTTTTGTTCCAGGAAGTAAAAAAGTGAATCATTGGAAGCTTCAAGGCATCTCAACAGTCTTTGATAGAAGTCTTGAAGCTGGGGGACTGGAATGGATTATTATACACTCTGTGAGTGGACAGATTGGCTAATTAACTATCCAGTCTTTCATACACCACCCAAAAGAGAAGACCACTGATGACACATTGTCAGAGGAGCATGTCCGTGTGTACGTCATGGAGATGAAAAACAGATAAAGATGAGGATATGGAAGCGATGGCCAATCCTTTATGTGCTTCCAAAACCGAACCAAAATGATGAAATTACCTTCGAATTCACCTCACCCAATCCATTTCTGCCTGAGTTGCTTTTCCCCGTATCCAAGGTAACCTAATCAGAGTTGTATAAACGAGAGCAGTGGGATTGTTGAGTAGGAATTTGTCGCAATTACCCAGAGTACACTGTGTCCCTGGTCCAACCAATCATCTTTGACCTTTTAGGCACGAAAGAACACTGTGAACCAACTGAAGTGACCTGAATATGGGTACCACATATACACACACACAGAGAACACACACACTTGCACACAAATAACAAAAATGCACATGCACTCCTCTAAAATTAAAGCAAAATTAACTGAAGCAAAAACATGAAAGCGCAACTACACATCGAACACACTGACATTACCAGGCACTGTTTGTACACACGGGCACAGGCAAATACACACACACACACACACACACACACACACACACACAGATTTCTATCCGCTACCCCGCCATTATATGTGATGCCAAACATTCCTGGGCAAACATTAAGCTCCCAATGAACCACCTGCAATGGAAACTGAATTTTCAAAAACTGGCAGTTAATCCCTCTTCTCTGTCCAAATGTAATACTACATTCCTTTCTTACCATTTGTATCAGCTCATTCAAAACATTTTCCTGACTAAAAATAAGACAAGTGACCAAGGTACGTATTGGTCAAGCTGCTAAAAGTGACAGGCTGCTACTTACATTCTAAGGAATAAAAGCCATTTATCAAATTCCTCTGGACTCAAACACGCTCTTAAAACTAGAGCTACAAAAGTATTTTATTTAAAAGGTTTGATCAAATAAAGTGGCCAAGCCAAACCTGAAAAAGTACAAGCTAACCACTAACCTGCTAGCAAGCTTACAGTCACAATAGCTCTCTGAGCTTCTATTCTCTTATATTTTACTGAATGGGGGAAACTACTAACTGCTTAATAAACCTCAGCTGGCAAACTCGCTAGTTTAATTAAAAAAAACACATTCTTTTTAATCACCTCCAGTCTCACAACTGCCTAAAGGGCTCTACTCTTTTGTTGAGTAGTTTCTAGTGCAAAAGAGGTTAACTAAAGTAGATGGTGAAACACACACTATTATATAAAATGGCTGTTCCCGCTCTAAGCATTCATGTGATCAATCACGTGATTATTTGAGAACTGCTCCCTCGGTGCAGTTCTTAAAAGTTCGATGATTTCAAGCTATTTCATTCCTCATATAAGTAGAAATCACATCTTTCTTTCTCCTCCTATCCTCATCAGCTGCACTGTTGTTCTCACCTTCACAACAACAGGAAGGTCTCTGTGTGTTTGTGTGTGTGTGTGTGTGTGTGTGTGCAAGCATCTGGTCAGGTGCTAACTTCAGAGAGACTGGCCGTCTGGTCCCGTCACTATGGTGTCACCTCCGCGCCCGTCTCTGCCCAGGACTCCTCGGCATCAGCTCCGTCTCTCTGGCAGCTGATTGGCTCTATCTGTCACCCGTGGTAACAATCACTGTCTGACTTCCAGCGTGGCTGCCACTGGGTTTATTGAGACTGATTGAGGCACACCCTGTGCTGCTTTTGATCACCGGCACATGGGGTGTGTGTTTGTGTGAGGATGTGTGCTTTGTCCTTATTACAGCTTTCCCACAAAGACAAACATACACACACTCCTCACAGGCATACACAGGTAACGAGCGTTCGCTAACATGAAAAATTACGTTTGATACCTTAGTGTTGAGCATCATTTATTTTCAACACATTTTAAAAATCTACAATTGTTACGATAATTGCATCAGAGTTACTTTAAGACCTAAAATACCAACTCAAAGTCTGAGCATATTTGCGTTATGTTCACAATCTGCACTTAGTTTAACAAATATTGATACTTTAAAGGAGAGTAAGTCTCTACTGATCTAAAAATGTTGTTACAAGTCAGATACTCATGTTAAACGATGCCAAAGCATCACATAATAAGGTACATAGATTTGGAAGTGAGCCCTGCAGGCTGTTTTGCACTGTTCTTTTAATCGGTTTTTCCAGTGATGTTAATTTGTGCTAGACTTCCTTATAAGGGCATGCCAGCTTGCGCACACAGCGCTGTGCCTGCCTCTTCCCCCGTTCTGCTCAGACACTGCTGCACTCTGCTTCAGGGATTACTGTTAGCACCTTATTTGAGATGGCTCCAATAAAGTGTTGGTTTTTTTTGATGAATGAAGGACTGTTAACTTTGTTAGACTTTCCTAAAGAGAAAAGCACCAGACAAAAGTTGAGGGCATTCCTGTTTCTTGTAGATGCATTCCATGTGGATTTATTTACTTCCTCAACAAGCACATGAGCTGGATTAACAGCTTAACTGCTGCTAAAGGGCCGCATGTTGTTTTGTGTTGATAAGCGAGAAGCGCGAAATGTAACATTTTATCAGTGTCCTCGCTGTGTTTATCTTGTGTCAGTAAAGGGGTTGTGAGTACAGCAGGTGGATGTGCGCATGAGGGAAACGGGGAGGAGTGACAGACACAGACTGTTTTGAGAGAATGAAGAAAATACAAGGAGGACAGAGGGTGTCACAATTTTCTTCAGATCTACAGACTTTACTGTTCAGTCAGTTGTGTTTAACTGCTCTATAGGAGTCAAAATCCAAAAGGAAAGACTCAGAAATGAGTATAATAGCTCTCCTTTAGTATCAGTCAATGATCATCAGCTCTGCTCCAAAATGCTTCTTGAAAACCATTATTTGATTCAAGGTAAGGATCATACAAACTTAGAATGGCAGAATGTGGACATTTCTGTAAATTCAAACATGGAGGAAAGTCTTAGCAGCAAAAATCTCCCTACAAAAGCAAAAAAAAAACATCTGTTTGAGGTGTTTTCAATCCATGAGTGTATATGCAGCTCTGTTGGCAGTACGCAGAATATGCACTTATTCCAGTGTGTGTGTGTGTGTGTGTGTGTGTGTGTGTGTGTGTGTGTGTATGCGTGTACCTGCAGCAGCCTCCAGCGTGTGTTGAGATCATCAATTCGTTCCAGGTTGCTAGGTGACAGCTGTATGTCGTGTGGACCAAAAGTGGACGCCAACTGGTTCATGTGTGCTACGTCATCCTTAATCGGAGCAATCTCTTCTTGAAATTCCTGACACACACACACACACACACACACACACACACAGGTAGTTTGTTATGCTGCTTGTTCACAGCGGTGAGGGGACAGATGGGAAACACACACAGGTTGTTAGTAGTTCGGTCCAGTTTTGTTTCTTCCCTTCACTGTTTTAACAGTGAGAAACAGATTCATCCATCATGTAAATTCACTTTTTCTGCTTGTTTATTGCTTGCTGGTGCATGGAAAAAACAGACAGGCTTACAATAAGTAGAATAAATAACATGAGGGACCTTCACCATGGCAGTGGCAGTCAGTGTGACAATAATGTTGATGGATGCATGCTGGGCTAAGATGAACAGCCTGTATTTAAATTTACACAAAGTCATCTGCTTTATCTGCACAAAGAAGCTTTGCTTATGGCACAAAGGACAAAACAGTGTCCTATGTATTTTTTTTGTTCCTTTTTCATTTGTCTATCAGGGTCACAATTCTCCATATTGATCGTGATGTGATTACTGAGAGAGTTTGAGCGATTACTCATGAAAGCAAGTTGAAGAAAACTTCAATCCATTGTACTGCAGATTAAAACAGACATCACAAATTCATACAAATTAAACCTGAAATCAAGCGTTTCTTACAGCTTCATAAATATACACGCCATTAACTGTGGATGTAAGTCTCTCATCAATTCTATAGTATTATATCATTCTGATGGGGGAAGCATGACAGAAAAAACACAACTTCTTGCTTGAGTAGTAGTTAATTTCTTTACCACAGTTGTTTCATTATTTTAGTGACCTCAGGTATTTGTTAAAGCTTTTGTTTTGAAGGTGCTTGAGCGCACAGGTAACCTTTAAGTATAGGTAGGCGGGCACAGAACCAGCGAGCACTGTGAAAGGCTATGGTTTTTCTATCAGGGCCAGAGAGGCAATTAATTCTCAAAATGATTAACTATTCTTTTCACCGTAAAAAAACAAAACAAAACATGCAATACCACCGGGATCAGGAAGAGGACACTAGTTTTCAGACTATAATCTCACTGGCTGAGAACAAAGCAAGGGGTACACACTATTCTGACAATCGCACGTCGCTCAATCTGACCTTGACTCTGTCGATGTTCTCCGGCAGCGAGTCGATCAGCAGGTCACCGACAGGTTCCCACGCCTCTTTAACCATCTCGGCCTGCCTCAGCTGTCCATCCAGCAGGTCCTCCGCCTCCTGGAGCTCCACCAGGCGATCCAAAGCCAGCTCCAGCCTCCTCTGCCAGTCGTCCGAGTCGGTGTTGAGCCGGTCCCACTTGGTCATCACGTCGTCTGCTTCTTTGCGCAGGACTCGGCCTACGTTCTGGGCACGCTCCTCTGGGCTGATATCTGAGGGTTATAGAAAGAATAAGTACTTATGTCATTGGTATGTAAAAAAAAACACATCTGGTGACAGAAAAAGTAGCAAATATGACTGTCCCCTCACATACTGTGGAACAAAATCCTCAAACCACACCAAACTCTTCTTTCTCTGCCTCCTTTTTACTCCTTTTTACACATAATCCCTCTGAACTAAGTACCTTATGATTAATCTGTGTTCTAATAAAACTTGAGAATCTATTCAATTTTATTAAAAGAGATTTGTGATGGATAAATGTAGATGAAATAATGAACTTTGAGTCCATGCTCTAACTGCTACATGAATAAGATTACTTAAGGAGGAAGAATTTCTGCAGTCTTATTTCTGCTCATATAAAGAGACACCTTCATTACCATTTTTAAGCTCCTACAGCTTCTTTCAATCTCTTGTCGTATCTTTTGTTTGATTCACTTGAAGTCCCGCAGTGTTTGTCCATTAAATGTCTTCACCTGTGAACAGTGCTACCTCTGTTCAGCAGCGATATAGGAAATGGCGACTGGTGTTTAAAAGCATGCTGCTTCTTTTAAAGCCGAAAAAAGCTAAGGCAGAAGCTGTGACGGTGCAGACTGGCTCCTGAGATACTGTCTCACTTATATGTCAAACCACTCAGGCTGTTTGGGGAGACAGGGGTTCTCTTTTAGGAGAGCCAGCTGAATTTAAACCAAGCAAAATGTCATACACTCAAAAGGAGTGTGTCAATTCTGCTTTTTAGATGTCTCCAACCGCTGCCGATTTGGCGGTCTAATTGCCGGAAAAGAATACGTTTCTGAGAGGAAGTCAGTGCGCGTTTCCCTCCGTGCAGCAGTGATTAGCAGCTGGAGTTCACCCTTTCTTTCTCCGCGCTCAGAGTGTGTTTGACTTGGCAGCTGAATAGGTTTAATGGGCCACAGTTAAAGTTCAGCTGTTTTCTATGAGCCTGGTAACCAGGCTGCTGCCATGGCACAGAAGGTGTCGCAGTTAAAGTGCATGCGAGTTAACATACATGTGTGGCTGTTACCAGGCTGTTCCTGGGGCGCAGAGTTCATGGCGTGAGTCATAGGCGAGAAGAAAAGAAGCTTTACGGCCGTGCAGGAGACCGGTCTGTTAAATTCAACTCATATTTTCCTTTTATGTAGGACCTCAAGTGTAGGGGCTGATCACAGCGCTGCTCAGGCAGAAAATGTCACTAATTAATGAGCTCATGTCCTGTATTTACCTTCTAGCTGCTACATTCAAATGGCAGGTGCATGGTGTGTTCAGATGCAAATGTATCTTCGTCATAATAACCTTCTTGGGGGGAGAACAGAAAAAGAGCTCATGCTGCTCACATTCTTCATCCGTCCAACATAAAAAAAGGCTCCACTACCAGTTAAACGTGTGTAGCAGCACGGTGCTTTCCACACAAGGTCAGGAAAGTGTTAACAGCAGAAACCTGCAGCGATTTCTACAGCCGTCAAAAAGTTCTGCGCGGAACACCTTTGGGAAAACCGATGAAAATGAGGTGCAGTGCAAACTCTACCAGGTTAAACTAACGTTAGCACAACTAGAGACACTGTGGGATGATAACGTTGCAGGTAAACTGGATTAGTGTTAGTTCTGGATGTGTTGAAGTGTCTCTGACCACAGATTCATGGACAGCACTTACAACTGAATGATACGTGACAGTCACCTGCTGTTACTTTAGCAGCTGGAAAATACAGAGTGCTGCTCTGCAGACTAAAGCAATGCTGGAGCGGCATACTGCTGAAAACCTGGTCAACTTACGCGAAGAGAAACAGCTGAACAGCCTCGCACTTTGTGTGTTTGACGTGCAGTTTGTTTGTGTGTGTGTGTTGGGGGTGCAGCACTTTTCATATAATTGTGAATAATGCTGAGCGACTATCGAACAGCACCTTTACTAGAAATGCCCATCCCTGGATGAAAACACTTGCATTTGCAGCTGCTGAGTGCTACAATCTGGTCGTCTGTGGCAACATTCCCTCGCCAAATCAGTTGCAGCGCACAGTTAGGGAAGCCTTGTACGCCAGTCGGCCTGCCCAGAGGGTGGGTGTAGCTAACACCGAAGGGTAACTCTTAGTTGTGTCTGACTGGTATAGATACTTTTCATGAAAACACAGCATCCAGGTGAGGACGGCTCGAGTACAAGTACAGATCCAAAGGAAAAGAAAACTCAACGTTCCAAGGAGGGGGAACAGGTGATCTACCAACATCATACAATTAACAACAGTTTGTTTCGACATGAAACACCTGCAATCACACCTTATCAAAAAACGCCTTTAGAAACAATGTAACTCACATCTTTGAAATGACCACTTTAACAATGAAGTGACCAAATCTCACGATCCCTCGCTGCTTTGCTTATGTACTTTTCGTGTTTGACTCTCAAAAAGAATAGAGGAGAGCCTGTATGAAGCTGCTGGAAGTGAGTCTCACCTCTCTGCTCAGGTGACGGTGTTTCTCGGGGCAGCTCGGACAGGAAGATTCCCACATCGTCCAGAGCCTTGGTCACAACCGGCTCCTTCGCTCTCAAGTCCCTCCTGAAGCCCTGTGACGACAGACACACAAACACGGACGTCGTCAATACAGTCCGGTGCTTCATCTGTGTGCTCGTACTGCAGCTACTTGATTCATTTACACCTTGAGTTTTTATAGAAGTCACATACTTTGAATGTATTTCTTTTCATGAGTGAGCTAGTTTGCAAACTTTTAAATTCTGAAACAATGTTTGTAACGTGAGATGATTAACTGAAGCATTTAAATTTATGCTTTTGTTCTTAATTGATAGTAGATTAATGTAGATATTATGGTTGTCAATTTTGCCATTATCTCAAGATAATAAAGCATAAGAGCCTCTGCTAGAGATGCATTAAACAGCCTCGAGAGTGAACAAGTCCTGCTTCACACAATTAGAATAAAATACATGTTAAAAAGGTTGATGTTGGAAAATCTGCATATGTTCCCTGTTAATGCACAAACACTGTCAGATTCAAGAGTCCGTGTACGTGAGAGGCCCCTCTTACTCAAACAAGTCTGCATTCATTGTGAAACACTTTGACTAAAAGCCTTTTCCTTATGCATAACTGCAAGAAGTCATCATTTTGCAGAATCATCGTAGTTTTCAGCATGAAATGACCAAATTAGCGGAGCCAATCATCTCGCTTTTTGTGCACAAAATGGTGCATAAAATGGGTTTTTCATTTAACCTGTCCAAATGTTTCCATTTACTCGGAGCCTTTGATTTGCATAATGGCAGTGAGACACACATGAAGTCTGCCTCAAACATTAGTGGCTGCTTTTGCCATGAAACCAAAAAACTTTTTTACTGCGAAAGTATCAAAACAAGCTCATTTTTTAGGTTGCTTATTGCACTGGCATTGAGCTAAAAGTTTGTGAAAGTGATTTATTATGAATCCGAGCTACACTTTTCAGAAAGTATAAACACAAAATGTAACAGCTGCTATCTGGGAAAATCAATATTTTTATTATCATTCACTCTATGAAAGGTATTGGGCTAAGTTAGGGCTGCTGAGCTCTTTGCTATTTTAAGTAAGTCCCTTATCTAAGGTTTAATATGCCATTTATATGTTTTTTGGACTGTTGTACAAATATATTAGTTTGACACATAACCCCCCAGTGAAACTGCAAATTGTTGCTTTTTCTTCTGATCAAACCAACAAAAAGTAATATGTTAATTAGTGACAGTTAGAATGAGCCAGGATAGCTGTTTCCCTCTGTTTCCAGCCATTGTGCTGCTAAGCTAACTGGCTGCTGGCTGTAGCTTCCCATCTAGCAAACAATTATGAGATTGGTATCGAACTACTAATCATCTTCTCTCTATCAGAATGCACATTGGTATAGAATTTTTCCAAAACGTTGCACTTTTGCTCTAACAATGCATTTTACCAGAAAAAGGCTAAATTTTTAACAACATCCTGTTTGAAAAAATAAATAAAAACACCCTCCACTGCTCTCAAATAATTTCCCCTTACAGAGGTGTATTTACATGCTTTGAATTTTCAGACAAATTCAGAAACACCTCTGAACAAACAACTCCAGATTCAACAGAGTTACTGCAAATTGATCTGATTAACTGATGCATTATATGCTTGAAATTTCTTGATTTATGCTACCCACACACCAGAAGACTTTGAAAAGATTTAGAAAAGACTCTAAAAGACTATC
>JAQLOL010000017.1:3029652-3052687 GCA_029783665.1 Naso thynnoides | reverse complement strand
AAGCTTAAAAATAACGACAAGAAGGGACTAACATCAATTTCTACATTTAATCCTGGATACACTGTGGCCTGCATGTGAAGTGTAAAAGTTTCTCCTCAGTCAGTCACCTTCAAGGATGTTTAGAAAATGTAGGATTAGTTAGTTGTTCATTTGTATGCAACAGTTTCAAATGTTTTGTCTCCTTCACAATTAGCTAATCGGAGTGCATGATGCAGTCAGGTTCTTCAGATATTGTCTTATATTGCCCCAAGTCCAGTAGAATATTCCATATCTGATGTGTTTTTTGTTTTTTTTTTAACCACAAGATGGTGATAAAGTATTGGTTTTCACCCTTTGTCAGAGTAAAGCAAAAATACAGCTCTCTCTCTCTCTCTCTCTCTGAATGTGTGTATGTGTGTGTGTGTATGTGTGCGCGTACCCATCCTCCTATTGTCTGACATAAGGGAGACCAATTGTTTATTTGTGTGTGTCCTTCTGTTTTGACCTTCAACACAAAGGAGCCCACTGTGTATGAGCAGGGTGATATTTGACATGCATGTACAATAACTGATCTGAGCCACAGGTGAATCTATATGGTTAATTTAGAAGTTTCAAACGCATGTCTATGATATTGCATGTTATGTCCCAGGATTGCACATCATGCCTCAGTATGTCCCCAAAAGTCAGAGTTGTAGTGATTGTAAATTCATGGAGCAACAGTGATCCAGAGAAAACAAGGGAGGGACTGAACAAACAAACCAGAACTGAGCTGAAATGGAAGCTGGAGCCTCTGAAGTCTGTGACTATGCTGTCTTTATCTGGGCATGAAGAAGATAGGTTGTAAAGTTTGTCATGGGAATAAACATTTTTCTTTCAAAATGTATTAATTAGAATATTATTTCAAATGACAAAATTGTTTTCAGCCTGCATTCTCTCTCTCTCTCTCTCTCTCTCTCTCTCTCTCTCTCTCTCATCTAAAGATAATCTGTTGATTGAGTCCCACAGATCATGTGAAAATCTGTTTTCTATCAGCACCCTCCATCACTTTCAACACAACCCTGAAAGAGTGTTCAAGCTCCTTATTGAATTTTCATTACCCAGTGTGGCTGCACAGTGTGGCAGCCCACAGGTTCCGCACACACAGACTATCAGTCCACCCCACCATTTACTGGCTGAATAGGTATTCTGTGTGTGTGTGTGTGTGTGTGTAAAAGAAAAAGAGAGAGAGAGGGAGAGAGAGAGAGAGAGAGAGGGGCAATAGTTTAAATAGCCCATGGTTTATACATCCACTTCCAAACCTGGAAGCTGTGATTGACTGGAAACTTGACTAACAGAGTGAGCTGTAGCCTTGGGGTTGTTGGCCTGCATCTTAGAAAACCTTCCCACCTGGGACTGAGTGACTTGTTAATCACAGCTCAGAGCAGAGACATGTTAGATTCACGCCCTTGACTAAGGGTTATTTGAATTAATAATTGATCTAATGGGGTATTTGTATGAATAATGGACGTTCTGTTCAACATATTATCAAAGTTATGTGACTGTGTGTAGGCATGTGCTTTACCAAGATCGCCATGAACCTGATGAATTGATGGATTTTCTTGAGAAATTGTTAATCGATTTAGTGCAATGAAAACAAACCAGTTAAGTCCATTCTGAAAAACAGCTGATAAGAAAGCATTACCTTGGGATTTTTAAGCATGTTTAGTCTTTTGTTCTCTCTTTTCTGCAATTTCCAAAATGAAAGGTATAAACAAATTCCTCTAAAAAGAGCTGGCAATGAAACTAAAGTTGCAGCCCCAAGCTAATGACTGTTTATAGCTCATTAATTAGTCAAGTTGTAATTCCATCCCGTTAGATTTAAACCTCTTTGTAAATTTATACACAAACTCTTACTTTTTTCATTCTTCAAGTATCCTCAAGATATATCTTAGCTGTTTACAGCATGTGGACAAAAACTGCAACAGATATACAGAATGAATGCAGCTCAATGCACACAGAGCATTTTAATGTAAAGATGAGATACATGGCAGACAGGTATACTGAAGGGGCAGAGAAAGCAGTTACACAAGTGATTTTAAGGCTTCTACATGCCATGTACCAAGCTTTGTGCTCTGTGATGTTCTGTACTTAAAAAAATATTGTGTCCTTGAAAGAAATGGAGAATTCTCTTGGCATCAGTGCTTTGTTATTAAATGGTTTAATAATTCACATGATAACAGGCAGAGCAAGACAATGACACAGCCAGGTGAGAGTCTCTTTAGCTTCAATTTTTTAAAACTTGAGGCAGGATGTGACAGTTTAACACTATTGATTTTGGGAAAACTTTAGTTGAGGGACTTAATGTTCTTGTATTAGTCAAAGAAATCACCAACTCTTTTTACATGAAGAAAACTTCGCTGTTGTCAGGTCTGTGTGTTCTCTGAGAGTACATCTCTGTGCTTTGCCAGTGACTGTTCAATCAGTAAAAGAAGTATCACTCGGTAGCACAGCTGCATTTATAAATGATAAATCAGTTATAATAAAATAAAAAAAAACAAGAGGATGTCAATTATTTTGTCCTTTTAATGTAAAAATTAGTGAATAATATTGCTGGAAAAAAATAGTTATCTCCTAATTTCTTTCATTAGCCTCTTCCTGTCTTTTCATTTCTCCACTAATTTCACAATTTGTGCTCTTTCAGCAGGTTGCATTGCTTGAAAGCAGCAGGCCTGCAGAGTCTGACAGCAAATCTTCCTCCCACCGCTCCCTCATGCAGACAGCCCCGTCCCTGTGCAAAGACAGCGACTATTGCTGATTGAAATCCACAGACTGTTGTATAATTTTCACATCTGCAGGCTGTTATCAACCATCACATCTCTGTCATAAAGGAACAAACACAACGTTCAGTATCTCTTCCCTGGCGGGAACATGAAGTTCCATTTTAGCACTTATACGGGTCACTTTCACCCTTCTCAGCTATCTGTGTGTGTGCGTGTGTGTGGTTCAGTCAAGCTTATCCAAGGAAAGTTGACTGAGCTTCATTCTCGATTTTAGTGTATTTTGCTTCATATTCGTAGTAAAAGCGGTCCGCCCATCAAGTGCATTGATTCAGCTTGTTGTAGTGTTAAGATGTGGACACAGCATTCTCTCATTTGCTGAGTTTACCTGGTTTTTATTTCATCCATTCTGATTTCTTTCAACTGGACATGAGTCACAGGACGGCTGGGTAAACAACGCAGCCTTATTTCCAATCTTGGAGTTAGCTCAGCTCTGATCTTTGCTCTTTTACATCTTCCTCTGAGGTGCTGGACGTGCTTGCAGTGATGTTTGGTCCAGCTGGTGCGGCTGCATGAAATCCAGTTCTTGCACGTCTTTTTCACGAGCTGATTAGTGCGTTTTGTCCTGAATAATTATGCAGCTGGAGAAAAAAACAGTTTAGAAAAGGTAAAAAAGTAAATTTTATGTGAACTACTGGCTGCTGCATCGGCATGCACTGCATGACCTTTGTTGGAGCTTTATTTTTAGATTGCACATAAAAGTTTTAAGTTGCAATAAACTGAACTCTGTGCAGTTGTGCATTCACTAAAGTATTCAGTATGAATACATGAGCTCATTATTTGCTTTGGTTTGTTTCCCCCCCAAAAAAACGCATTTAGACTAAAGAATGAGTCATGACTTATTTTCTACGATCTCTTTTGCTCCTATTGATATTGGCCAGTTTGATGATTTAAACCTTAGGATGAGAGATCAGAAATTTATCATACAAAGCAGAGAGACAAAATGAAAATAATGAGTTTCAACACATGGACTGAACCCAGTAAAACTAATAAATAATTTATTATAACTTCAGCTGCAGCTAGTGTGTTTAATCAAACATGACAAGCTCATAGATGATATGAAGATGTTTAAATCTCATGTAAAAAGAAGAGAAAAATGTCACATGGCCTGATGTGCCCCCTTCACTAATTCAGAGTGACTTCTCATTATATTTTCCTCCATACTGCTTCTCATATCAGTGGAGGCCCTTGAGCTCACAAAGGCTTGACTGTCCTTACTCTGCCATTCTAACATCCTCCTCCTTTCTCCCCTCTGCCACTCTGCCACTTCTTACATGTCAGCATGCACTTTACATGTGGAAATTTCGAGCTGTGACTGCGAGACTTTTGTGTGTCGACAGACCCTAATGAATGGAAATGAAAGTTGAAAAGGTCGTCAGTAAACCTTGACACTTCCTTGCTTTTGAATTACGCATGAAATAACTGCAGCAGTATTTTTTTCCCCCTGCAAACCTAATGAACTGCTGTTGCATTCTGGGTAGCATAAATTCATAGAAATTTAAGTTTTCATCTTTTTATTTATTTTTTAGCTGTTAGAGTCACATAAGATAGTTAAGACTTCAGCCTCTGCTTTGTAGCATGTTTGACGTGTTTGTGAATTTGCAAAACAGTAGCTTAAGAGCCATAAACCTTCATAATAAGCTTCGGGAAGTATAGATAGAGGGATGAGAGAAAAATAAAGTTGATGAATGTGCTAAATAAAAAGTAATTAAAACATTGAGGCTCCTATAGCCCTGAGGTGTTTGTAGTCAGTGGTTAAAATTGTAATTACTTGCTAATCATCATTATGTACAAGTAAGACTCTTCTAGACTTAACAATAGCTCTTTCATAAGAAAGAGAAACATGGATATGTGAATATTTGTCTTGTGAAAATAATGCATATTTTCTTCTCTTCTGCTCAAAAGGCTCAAACCTGAAAAGACTGCTTTCCTGTGAGATTTCTGAAGTCTATATTCTTTTAAAGCTTGTGTCTGATCTGAAAAAAAGAAAAATATATATATATGTATCAAGACTGCTTTTTCAAGTCATATCTCTAAAGCAGTCCTCCAAAGGATAAAGCATGATTGTTGTTCCTTTGCAAAAAGAAAGAAAGCCATTTTCACCAAACAAAACTCCCCTGAAAACATGTGGGGAGGATAAAATTCATTTTCTGTGAAGGAATATATTTCACTTTTCATTTTGAAAGTACAGAGTGGGGACCACATGTTTTGGGCGCACACGAGGAGCTGAATGAAAATGTTGAAAACCTCAATTGACCAAAGTGACCTGGAGAGACTCTGCTTAGTTCACGCTATCTGTTCTGGCATGACAACTGTCGGAAATGATCGATTTGTGGAAACAATTGCAATACATGTCAGATACAGCTCGAGTTCTCACCCTTTCTTTTTTGTTTTGCAATGCAGACAATTTAATCGGATCACAATGTTGCGAGACAGAAAGTTGTTCAATTGCTAAAACCAAGGTCAGGCTTTGATGAGGTCAAACTTTTAGATTTTTCATGATGCATTTTAGGCTTTAATTTCCCCTCCAGAAAGTCCCTCAGGTGCTTCCAAACTGTCCCATCATAGCTTTCACGTTAACTTTTAATCTAGTTGCAACATACTGGATATTAACCAATAGGAATACAACACTCACAGAGAGTGACAACATCTTTTCTGGGCTGTCTTCCTTTAATCATCCACGTCTACTAATGTTGATGTGATTTAAAGTGAGTCACTAGTGGTAAGGGTTGGGCTGGAACACATTACTTAGTAACACAAGTAATAATTTTGTTACTTTTCCCAGTAATAGTAAAGTAAGGGATTACACCTACCAAAACAGTAATTATATTATAAATACTGACCAAGTAATGCTGCATTACTGGGTACCTAGAAAGCGATTTGTTTTTTTGTCCAAGTTCAGATATCTATGACGATGATGTGTACGTGCATTTACCGATATACCTTTTTTTGCAAGAGGGTAATTTGATTTGAATGGTTTCTAATGTTGAAGTTCTAATAAGCTGCTGATAGAGTCGTTATGCCATATATATCTTTAAATCAGCAGCCCCCCAAAATGAGGATGTTGTTCCAATAAAGTGGATAAAATTTGGGGAACTAAACAGGCTGTGCATCACTTTTTCAGGCAACTTTATTCACCAAGCATTTTGAGAACCAAATATTTGTTGACCATAAATTCTACTACTGATATTGAGGACAACGCCATCGCCAGTTTTTTCTACAACAAGGACTTTTCATCCCACCACATATCTTGGAAGAATGTAGTTCCAAGTTGTGTTATGTATTATCCAGAGTAAGGGATACTGTGCCTGGAAACACACGTTGCTGACAAGTTCTTTTAATTATAAGGTTTAATTCCATGAGCAGAATGAATGCTGGTGAGAGAATAATAAGAGATGTGAAAAAAAAAACAACAACAACAAAAAAAGGGAAATATGCTGAGAGGAGATCAAGGGAACAAGTGCCAAAGCATTTCTGTTTAAACATGTCAAACAGACAGCTCCCATAACTA
The DNA here is from genome assembly GCA_029783665.1 of Naso thynnoides. NCBI lineage: Eukaryota > Metazoa > Chordata > Actinopteri > Acanthuriformes > Acanthuridae > Naso > Naso thynnoides. Next base: position 3,046,381 of record JAQLOL010000017.1, on the reverse strand, counting down.
AACAAGTTTGAACAATCCATCACGCCTTTAAAATTTGCGTTGCCAAAATACTTACTGTCGGTATTGTCTCAGAGATCTTGGGATCAGAACCAACTTGTTGACATCTAATCTTTTCCCCACAGAGCGTCAACAAAGAACAATGAGACACATTTCACTGACAAAAGCTGATTATCCTTCTTTGGGAAAGGCTGTAATTAGTAATTACTTGCTGCAATCCAGAATCAAAGCTCTCTTATGTGAAATTCCACCCTAAAATGACACTTTAAAGCATATTTTAGAGGGGGAAATGTGAGGGTTAAAACTTGTGACTTGAGTGTCAATGGTACACAACAGTGGGCAAACTTTCGTGTGTCTTTTCTATGCTGCCAGCTGTTTTAATAATAGAAAAGGTGTCATAAAACTGCAGTGTGTAAGATCGGAGCCACTGGTAAAAGAAACAAAAAGATCTCAGCTGGCACATGTAGCACCATGTATTCTGTAGATTATATCTTATGCCCTTTTGGCTGCCCTGCATCTGCAGATTAATCCGCTTGTTTCTCAAATCTGATTTTTAATACAGACTGTCCTCACTGTCATTTGCAAGTGATCAGATTAGATTTGTTGCGTCCAGACAGCACTGACCTGTACCAACCTATCTGCATGGGTTACTATGGTAACAATGTAAGCGTCAGTACGTGCACTGGTGATGCAGCTTTACAATGCAGAAGCGCAACGATTGGAGAAAAGTAGATACATCGTTTCGCCATCCAAACACTTGCTCTGTCAGGTTGCGGTGCGGAACTCTGTGGACAGACTCAGGTCCGGAACAGATGGATGAACATTACATTTTCTGTGCTACTTTCATGGCGGGCTTCACTGTGCAGCGAGTCCTTGGGACATTTGATGATGAGATGTGCCGAGCAGATTGTATAATGCGCCATGGGACATTTGCCAGGATCTGTGGCCGTCTAGCACCCCATCCTGTCAGTCAGACATTTCATTCAGGCACCCAGTATCTGTGAAGTGACACAGAAGACACTCTGATATCCAATTTGAATGAGTAGAGTGTCTGGAATGAAGATGCATCTGTACAGATCGGATTTAAATCACATTTCAAACCACCTCACCATGTGGTTTGGATCCTATTTGCAAAAAACAGATTTCCTGTGGTTTATTGCTGTCCACACTTCCTTAAATTAATCTGGATAATCAGTCTGGATATGTAAAAAAATCCGATTTGGGCTGGCAGTCTGAACACAGCCTAATAGCTAACCTTATACAAGGAGATTAGATACTGAAAATTAAAATGGACATGATAAAGATATAGAAGCTTGTTTGTACCTGAAGATGATAACGAACTGACTGCCTACAGAGATAATATTAAAGGTTTTTAATCAAAGTGTTTTCCTCTCTGAAAATGACATGACATGTAATGTTTCCAAAATCTAGTTATTGTGAACTTGGTGTACAAGAGAGCCCAAAACTTGCAGAAGGACTTTTAAAGCAAGATGGTACCTGTAGCGGGGCAGCACGGTAAGTCAGTGGTTAACACTGTTGCATCACAGCAAGAAAGTTCTAGGTTCAAGTTCAGGTCCATTCACCTATCAGCAAGAAGCTCCTCGATTCAATACCTGGCGGGGGGTGGACCGTGTTGAGTGATGAGTAAGTGACTTGTCCAGGGTGAACCCCGTCCTCGCCCAGGGTCAGCTGGGATCGACTCCAGCCCCTGCGACCCTACTGAAGATAAGCAGTCATGGATAATGAATAAATGAATGAATGAATATATGAATGGTGCTTGTAGCCCACAGGCTCACACCATTATACAGTAATGGCCATACCTGTACTCTTTAAATTAACAACTTAATGGTGTTTTTGCTGTAATGATCTTGATACACTATCCACCAGTGACAAAAGATGGAAACAATGTAACTCTGTTCATTTCATCGATTAAACCGAGTCACCACAAACAATTTCATTTAGTCCTTTGTTGTAGTTTTGGGTGTTTGCCTGCACTAGAGTGATAATATGTCACCTGATGAATCCATACGACAATCCACATTGGCGGGTATCAGTGACCCTCTGGGGCAGCAGATACACAAAGCTGCTTGAACTTCATACAGACAGCTGTCATTATGGAGCTCTTGGTGGTATCATGGGAGAAGCAGATTCTTAGTATTGCCTTTATTTTTACATTGCTTTTTTCTCAAACTAAGGTGTGAAAACTTAAACATGTGCACGTGCGAGTCAGCACCGATGTGTGTGAGAGTGTTGAAAAATTAAACACACCCTCACATTCAGATTTGAACTGTCTGCAGTAAACTCTAACGGAGATGGAAAAATGTTTGAACTTAGATGATGATTTGCAGCTAGAACCAACCGTATTTGTGACATAATTCTAACAGATTTGGAAACAACTCCAGACATACGGTGATTGAACTTGCAGACTTTCATATCATCAAAGAGTGGACTATCAGCCAAGGTCTGCTCTCTCTAGCTGTCCCTCTAGTTTGAAATGAATCCAATTAATTGATAAATGCAATTATGTAAATGAATTGCATGTCGAGTAGATGCAGCTTTTACTCAATTTCAAAGAGATATTACATCAGAGTGAAAAAGCAAGATATTAAATGATGTATGCTGACAAATTGACACTGTTGTATCAAATGACTGGTGCTGTAAAATAAATTACAAACATGTTTGTTGTTGCGCTAGAGAAAATAATTCCTGTTTACATTGTGGTACAGCAATTTAGATTACAGATGAATGATCCCTTTGAGGAAACTTGGCCGTTGTGGCAAGAGAGACAGAGAGATCTCTTCCTTAGAAACACAAAATAACCAAACAGTGGAAGCAGTATGCAGTAGTTACACCTTGATGTGGTTATCTTGGATATGCTGTCACTTGTGCTGATGTCTCTCAGAACAACAATCAGACCATGTGAATAGTATTCTAACATCTCCCCAAGCTAAAAAAGGAAATCCCTTTTACTGTGACATTCTGTTCCTAGTAGGGCTGCATGACATTGAGAAAAACTTACATTGCAGCGTTATTGTTTTTTGTGATGTATATTGCGATTAAAAAAACCTTGGATAAAATAGATGATGTGGAAAAACAGAGACTTCACCAGTGTTCCTAAAAAGAAACCGTGCAACACACAATCCAGTTGCAGTGAAGATGCTTAGCACCGACAGCACACGGCTAATGTTAATTATAGATCATGGTCTGGTTTAATGGAGAAATGTCAGCAGTGACTTGAGACATAAAAAGGTTATAAAAATATTTAGCTAAAATCACAATCTCTTCCAAACCTTAACCAGAGTGATTATGTTGTTTAAAAGACCCACAGACTGAAGTCTAGAATCAATCTGGACTCCTCCTTGACTCCAGCACAGTAGATTTGCTTCATTCAGGAAACGTCTCTGAATAATCCAGGCAGCAATTGACCTATCGTGAAGCCACGCCCACCTTAGTTACTGTTGCTAAGTCTGACAAGATGTCGGAGTCAACATGTCTTTAACTGAGCTCCCTGGAGAAATATTGTGTAATTTTCAGAAAGACAAAAAAGTGATTTCAGATAGAAGCAAACAGAGAGGTTTACAGTATGCAGTTGAAGGATATATTCAGGCTATCAGAGTGACTCAGCAAGGAAACGATGTGAAAAAAATAAACATCGAAGCTATAGCCTACCGATCACAGTAACGTTAATGACTCTCGTAACGATTTAGGACATGCCATTTAAAACAAGGGGAGGACACGTCTCTTTGTATATTAACATTAAAAGTAAAGTTGGGCTTTTATGTTGGGGTTAAACACTGCAGCCTGTTGAGAGCAGCCAGTGTCCAGACTGCAGCCACAGACTTTAGCTTAGCTGGCTAGGCTTGCTAGCGCTCATAAAAGCTATTGCCTAAGTAACTCAAATTAACCGACTAACGTTTGCTTGTAACAACGTGACATGGCCTCAGTGTTTATCGAAAGGTTACCAAAGAAGTCTTAATGTTGGCTGTGCTTGTTAAACTGTGACAGGTTCAAAGGGGAGTGAGGATGTGCAAACAGTTTTGCCCATAGCATATTGCTACGCTTTTCAGCGTTTAATTTTGGAAAGGTAAAGAACATAAATCTCCTTCCAATTTTGCGAATAACGAGCATCAGTTTTAAAAGTGCCCAAGACACAATGTTTAACCACAACGACTTTGAAATCCGCGGAACCAGCCTGAAAATGAAGAAAATCTGAGGAGACTGTGTGAGTTTCAGTGGAGCACAGCCGTGTAGTTGTCGGACCCTTGGGAAGAGCTGGCAGATGCTACACTCTGATTGGCCTGTTCGTCTTAGAGGGTGGAGCTTTGCGAAAGGTCAACTCTGCAGGCATTCTGCAGCTGCATAAGGCATCCTGCCGGGCAGCACTCAAGGTTCACTGCGCTCATGAATTACACAGAGGCGAGGGGAGGGCCTATCTGAATCTTTCATGGCTTCACGTGTGCACAAAGGAACACAGAATTTTTTTGTTTTTTACAGAAAGTAGATGAAGCAAAAAAGTTTGTTTTCAGCTGATTTTTTAAAAAGATATGGAGAATAAAGCAAATTTGATGTAGAGTCACAGTTTTAAGCTACATTTATGTTTACATTTTGGTACATGTCCAACGTCACACATGAAATGTTCAATGACCATCAGAAACTTGAAAATCTGACTATTTAAACAGGTTTTATAGTTTCTGGCTATAAGTGGTGTATTTATGCCAATAATCTAAAAAAAATGTTTTTTTTGGGCCTACCAGACGGCTTTGGGATTCTTTAATAGCATTAACAGAAGTACCAAAGCACTGAAAGTTTTTCTGCAGTCAACCATATTAGAAAGGCTGAGGTCACTTGATCTCTTTATTCCTGCACTGACACACTGAAACAGGTTTTATTTCTGTGTTTGTTTTCACAAACATTGTGTCTAGACTCCTGCTGCCATCTCGGCTTTGTAACTTCACTCTAATCAATAACACAACCTTTTGTATGATTTCAGATGGCATGTATTTTTTCCATAACACTGCATCTGCTGAATTCTCTAAATGTCCTTACAGAGGAATCATCCTGCAAAAGACGGTAACACCCACTGCAAGTTTTAAGATAAATTAGATTACATGAAATTTTAATGATACCTGAAGGGGAAAATGGGTCATTGCACCAAAGAATAGGACACAGTTAAGAATAGAACAAATAAAAAAGCACTACTGTCTTCAACGAAGGTGGAGTGTTAGACTCACTAATGTACTGAAAGTAGTTCCACAAAGTTTCCCGCAGTGCTTCCTCTGATCCAAAAATTCTCTGATGCCTTTGAAAACTTTGAGTCAATCCCAGCGCTGCACCTTCAGATGAACTTAATCTTTGATGTCTTCATTTGAAATTGATGGTTTGACTCTTTATTCACGCCTTATTTTTAGCACATTTTTCTAAAAAAAACCCCCGCTTCAATACTTGTCCTTCAGTTGACCTCAAATGCCTAAAGTGGAGTGGAATCATGCTACTTTTAGACTTTTGGAAATATAAAGAACACTTTTGTCCACAATTTGACAAAACACACCAAGAGATCTCACTGATCTCAATGATTATCTCTTCTTTGATGTACAAAACTAGCATTTTATACCAAAAACTGATGATTATACCATTTCCTGTTGGTATTTCAAATGTCACATCTCTTACATGTTATATTTCTACTCATTCTTTCAAAACAAAACGCCTTAAATCAGGATTACAGTGCACATTTACAAAAGAAGACTGCTTGATTTTGAGTCCCAACCTGAACATGGTAGACCTTCCTGCGCAGCATCTTCAAAACTTTATTCTGAAATCCCAAAACTAGACGCCAAAAAGAAGACGGAGGAGCATCATTTTTTGCTTCCTCTATTCCCTCAAGATTAGCTCCCAATCTGACCGCTTGAGAATGTTCTCTGTTTTAGTGTGTGTGTGTGCGTGTGTGTGTGTGTGTGTGTGTGTATGACAAAGCGAGGGATTTGGAGATGAGGAGGAAGGGAGGGAGAATCATAGAGAGATGGAGGGAGAGTTAGTTACCCATAAAATGAGAGACCGAGTTGGAGAGTGTGAGTCAGAGCGAGTTCGGAAAGACAGAAGGGCGAGAGAGAGGGAGAGAGAGAGGAGGTGGAGGAGAGAGGCAGAGAGAACTTGAAAGGGTCCATAAAACGATGAGTGCGCTCATTTGCCAATTAAACCTTATCTGTGTGCAGCGTTGTAGCCTCTGAGTGTGTGTGCACCCTCTGGATGCTACGCCGCGTTGCTGCCCGCCATTATAATTGGACACAGAAGACTATCACAGCTCTGCATACAGTGCTGCTGTTGTACTGAGAGAGCTGTGTGTGTGTGTGTGTGTGTGTGTGTGTGTGTGTGTGTGTGTGTGTGTGAATTTGCAACACCGTGGATCTGAAAATTCCTAAATTTCTGCATATGTGCTTCTTTTACAGCAGCATGTCCTGTGTGTGTGTGTGTGCACGCCATTCCACTAGATAGTGTGTGTGTGTGGGTGCAGGGTGACGGCCGGGGGTCAAAATATGTTCTCTCGCAGAACAGAGCCTTCCCTTCAACACCCACAATGCAGTGGGGGGATTTTGCATTTGTCTGCAAGGCACCAACCGGCCAATGAAATCTCTCTATGTTGCCATGTCAGCATTCCTGTCATACCAGCCGGAGCAGAGAATCAAGGAAGGGTGTCTTAAGCTTTGGGTCAAAAAACTGTAAATGTCCTGGATGTTTGATAGATGCTATATGACAAAATGTTGCAGTTGTTAGTATTTTAATTGTCACCTGTCACCTGTTGATTAGTTAGCCGGGCTCTCAAAATTCTGAAAGACTCTTCTCAAGTCTAATTCACTAATTATGACCTGTTAACCTCGGGCAGACGATACAGAACAAAGAGATGCAAAAGTAACAGCTTTAAGTTTTCCTTCCTTCCAACTTCTACGGCACTGCTGAGCAAATAACCGGTATTGCCCCTTCCTCTAGGTGGCAGCGCTACACACGAAGAGCAGAGGAGGTCTTGACGAGGTTATGACGCGACGTCACGCGAACGGCCCGTTTTAGGTGAAAACAAGGGGATCTAGTGGAATCGTGCCTAAACGCTGCTGCGTTGTGTTGTGTACAGCACATTAAAAAGAAAACAACAACCCCAAGTTACGATTTTCTTTACTTCACAAAAAAACTTTAACATTTTCACAGCATTTATTAGGCAGATGAACACAAAGAAGGCTTAATGTAATACATGCTGACCTCTATAATACTGCTACTAATCACTAATAGCGTCAGCGTATCTGCGTTAATCTGCCTAGGAAGTGCTGTAAATGATGCATTTTTAAGGCATCAGACTTTTTTTGCAATATACAGTTACTTCACTCTTTTTTTTTTTTTACTTTTTTAATTGGTTTTTCAAAGTAATATTAAACTTTTACATATTCACTGTACTTGTAAGTTGTCGATTTAGAAATATAAAACAACATACTTACATTACATCAGTACAATACAATAAAACAAATCCTCCAATGTAAATATAAACAACCAAACCAAAAAGACAGTGATAGTGGTAATTAAAAAAAATGGATTACTTCAATAATAATTTAAAATAAATAAATAAATAAATAAAATTAAATAAATGAAAATCAAAATTAACAGGTCAACTACGTCAAACGATAAATCGTCTCTAAGAGCTTCATGTATACATATACACATATACATCATTACATCATTCTGGAACTGTAGGGAAATGTAAGAGTAAAGAAACGACGGGGGCCCAGTCTGTAGAAAATTTTATTTACGATCCTTCAAGTCTGTGTCTAATATTTCCCAATTTCATACAACATAAAACTTCTTTAATCCAATAGGCATGAGATGGAGGGGTGGAAGACTTCCGAGGAAATAGAATCAACCGCCTCGCTAACAAAGTAATAAAAGCAATAACATCTTTTTTAGCTTTGGATAACTGTAAAGTAGGTGAAGAAACACCAAACAAGGCAGTGAGTGGGTCTGGCTCAATCTGTATTCCTCTTATTTCTGACAGAGTGCTAAAAACATCTTTCCAGAAACTAACAAGCGACGGGCAGCACCAAACGTGCGTGAATGATTTGCAGGAGAGTGATTACACATGAAACAGTTAGGGTTCACCTCCTTGTAAATCTTATTATCTTAAATAATCTCGCTCCGGTCCAGTGGACCCTGTAAATGATCTTGCACTGCCTCCTCTTTTTTTATTGAGATTTAGGATGGAATTATTACCGTTGTCTTTATTCATAGTATTCAGTCACAGACACCTTGGTCATAAACAACAGGTGAATACAATCAAACAGCAGGTGATCATTAATTACAGTTATGGCCATGAGCTGTGGCTCTGTGCCATATTACTGTATGGCAAAAAATGTAATGAGAATACTATGAACAGCCTGTTACAGTTGCAGGTACTAGCTTGCTAAAACCCTGCTAAGCATTTAATTACAGCAATGCCACATTGTACAGACGACCAAAACAGCAACAGAAAGTGTCTCAATGGCAGAAACCGTGTCAGAAGTACATTACCCAAAGTTTCATCAGGTCGTTGGTCCACTTTGATGGACATAGGCTGAAAGGACACTTACCAACGCCTATTTCCTTCATTTTGTCAATGTAATGACGCTGATCATTGATCGGCAAAGACATTATCTAAGAGTTAGACTGGCTGTTCATTAGTATGTGTGCCCCTAATACCCTAAAGAAATGTGGTATTCTTATTTAAGGCGATTAAATTTGCAATGTCCAATATTTTGAATTTACTGCCAGTCAACGAGGAGGGTTTGTTTTCACCCAAACAGGGGCGTGGCCGGGAGACGCTGATCTCATCCGTCTCTTTTAACTAGAGGTCATGTGACAGTGTGGTTTCCTTTAATTCACTTCTTCCTTGTTTTTTAAATTTGCTTCTTATTTGGTTTTACCTGGCAATGGTTACTATTGTGTTCCCACAGAGGCGCATGCACCTGCTGCATTTTACTCTATCTTATTCTTCTTATTCTGGGTTGTGCATTCTTCTAAAGGGAGTATCGCAATTAGGGTTTGTACTATATGTTTATGTGCAATTTAAGGTGGAGTGGTACAATTCTTGTATCTTTTTTTTTACTTTTTATCCTTGTTCTGTTGTGTTTTCTCATATCTGTTTCTTTTAGTGTATTATGTCAGGGGCCTATTCTACTGTTTGTTTGTCTACTGTGTGTAATACGTTATTTATGTTCACATTATTTATATTACTGTGACTTGTGCAGCACTTTTCTGCCCAAGTCAAAGTTCCCCTTGGGGACAATAAAGTTTATCTCATCTCATAATCAGACAACATGGGCAGGACGACGACTTCTGTTTCTGTAGGCAATGCTGCAACCTCTTCCTTTAGTTAATCTGCCAAAGTCTTCTTCTTCTACTTAAAATAAATGCTTAATTCACGCAGTCACAAACTTGCAGTGGAGCTCTCGCTCTGCCCCATTAAGATCTACATTACATCAGATGTAAAAACGATCATGGATGGATGAAATAAGCAGTAAAAGAGTTGTTAAACCAGAGGTTATGAAACCAAAATTGGAAGAGTAATGGACATCTATACACAAGCAAAGGCTGCTCTTTAACAGAAATGAAGCTTTGGTATAAGTTCAACTTGGATCGTTTTTCCTCATGTTCCACCTTTTTATTCCTCTATGGGTGATTTTCTGCTATAGAGTGCTTAAGTCACGCCCCTTCTGGTGGACCCCATGGGACCTCAGTAGGGAAAAAAATATGAGCAGTAGTCAACGGGGAAGGGAAAATTAGTTTTTGATCCTGTTTAATTTGTGCCCTGAACTACACATATGATGTTTGTCAATTTAAATGACATTTTTCATGTAAAGAAAGTCCATGTTTGTCGTCAAAATGTATTTATAATATATATATAAAAATCTGAAATTATAAAGACTACAACATAATATCATAACATTTTCTTTTCTCTGACAACCAAGATGACTACCTCCCCCTTCGTGTAGCTGCAGCTCTCAACATGACCTGATTTATAATGGTTTTCACCTCTTTTAATACTTTTCCCCTCATCCTGGAAAAAAGCTGTGAAATCTGCCAAGCTGACGGCCATGTCTACATTGATGACATATATCGTCTGAGACGAGACATGTAGTTCACTGAGCGGCCTAACAAAAAATGTTTTACCTTACTGTTTGACGACAAAATTCAACTCTCCTTGCGTGAAAAATTATCTTTTAAATTGCCAACCATCAAGCCAAACTGGATCAAAAAATAATTTGTCCCTCTCCATTGTTACCGTTCATATTTTCTTCAAATTATGCTCCCATGGCTAAGAAGTAGAGGGGCATGACTCACGCACCCTATTTCCTCCCATTCCAATCGTCATCACTTCTCTTTTCTCAGCCTGTCAAAGTTCCTACATTTACACCTCTGCAATCACCATATCTGCCAAATGATTGCTCTGTTCTCTATCCTCAGGCCAAGCAGTTCATGGATGCTGGTCTTCAAATAATTTAAAATTCTGTCACTCTTCCCACCACCTTGACCTCAAAGATGAAAGGGGAGGCATCAGTATTGTCATACACTTTCAGTTGATCTCTTCTTGTCTGTGGATGTTGTTTTAAATGTTGAAAGGATGAATGGCACAAGAAAGTAGCCAGAGTTGGCATTTAGAAGAAGAACTCTATTTTTTATTAAATTCTTTTAAACCCGCATATACTCACTGGTCAAGGTAAACAACATCTACCTGAAGGTGCTCTCCTGTGAAAAATCATTTCTGCTGTTAAAGGAGAAGGCATGGAATGTTAAAAAGACGTGAACAAACCAGCTCAAGGCTTTTCTGTCATCTTTTTTTTTCGGCACTGAACAGCTCCGCTGCTGTTACTATGTTATAATAACGAGGACAACAAACTGCAATTATTTCAGCTTTAAACCAGCATCGTGAGGACACTGAAACCTTGTTTTCGCAAACGCATGTGACTGGAGCAGTAGATCCGTAATTATAAAAGTACAGGTAGATCCTGCAGGTGGATTGGATATCACAAAGAAAATTCCCATAGGAACAAATGGAATTATAGTTGCTTTGCCTCTGTACACATATGTACAGTATATGGAAACAAGGTGTTAGGTTGGTACTGGAACTTCAAAGGGCTGTTTGAGGGATAAGACTTGGTTTTATGGTTAGTGTTAGACTTCAGTTTAAGTAAGGTGATTAAATATGTCAGGGAGGGTCCCCACAAGTACTTAAAGAGAAGATTGTGAGTGTTTTATGGGGTCCTACCTTCCACTGTGCCAGCAGGTTTCTGGCCGCCGGCGGCTCCTGCAGGCTCTCCTTGTTGGTGGCGTCTATTAAAACGTTACACGTCGTCTCAGCCTCCGTCAGCCAGTTGAGGAACTTCTCCAGGTCGAGGTAGAACTGCTGCAGCAGCTTCAGAGCCGCCTCCAGAGCCGACTCCCTGTCTGAACCACTGGAGACACACACACACACACACACGATTAGGTCCAGTTGTTCAAGTTAAAGCTCAAATTCAACTTTATTTGTCCCAAAGGGGAAATTTGTTTTTGCAGCATAGTGCATAACATGAAAAAGAAAAAAACAAGCAGGAAATAACATAGGCTCAGGTTGCCTGGGAAACCAGACACATTCACTTCACGAATTAATTTGCCTTGTGAAAACCTGACAGGCCAATCACAACTGTTTATCTCATATGGGGCAGGCTTTACGCGATGACTTTTTGAAGGGGCCGAAGACAGCAGCTCCGGTCTGTGTACCCGGCAGCTGACACGAATCATTGATAGCCTACAGACAGACGAGGGGCACGGCTATTAACGAGAATTTTTCACAACCTGATAATTAATCACAGAGATGTTGTAGTATTGTGTTGTGATATTAGTTTTTTTATGTCAGTTTTAGTGCTTTTGTTTGGTGTTTTATCGTGTTGTGCTGTACTCCAGGTTGCCGAGTCTCAGGACGGTAGAATAACTCCTATTAAAGGCTCCGATTCTTCCTTATGTGTAGTAATTACAAAAATCAGTACTTGGTGGGTCTCCAAGGTTGGTCTCTATCTTGTTGGAATATTCCTTTTAGTCAATATATGCACAGTTTTCAATAATGAGGAGTTTCTGCTCTCCTGAAATCCCACTCAAAACAAACACGGCGGCGGCTCGCCTGGAGTGCGAGACAGGAGTAAACAGCTCTGATTATTTGTATGTCTATCCAGTTGTGTCCAGAGGCAGTTTTGACTGCGTCCGTTGATACTGCCCCTTGTACATGAATGCTGAATCGAGAGCTACCAGACTGATTCTTATTTGAGAATTAGTTTGGCTGCGCCAGGCTGAGGCTCAGCAGCACTGCATCAATAAACAAGCCAATCATCAAAACAGCAATAAAAACACAACAATAGCAACAATTCTGTGTGTTACATGTAAACGCTGGTCCAAGTTTAACAGAATAATTCATAATGCCATTTTCAACATTTTTTAACAATAGATTTTCAGGGTCAGTTTGATGAAAACATTTCATTTAAACTGAATGTTACATGAATCGGGTATATTGCATTCATTAAATAATAGATTTTCAAGGGAGCGAAGCTAGAGCATGTTTGCAGAGATATGATGAGTGTTTCCCCAGCAAAGCTTTAGAAATACAAAAACACCAAACACTTAGTTAACATATGAAAAGAACTTCCAAAATGTTTTTTTAAAAGGCTGCATGTTTATGGATAACATTCTTTATGCAAAGGTCACTTGATGTTACATTCAGCAATTACGTTTCTTTATAGTTTTCATTTTCAGTGTCTGCACTCGGTAGCGATGGCTTTGTGGCTGCATTCAGGACAGAACAAAACCTTGTCTGACATGTTTATTTGTTGTTATATACAATAAGCATGTGTGCTGTTACCGTTTGCTGATGTGCGTCCAGGTGGCCACCATGTTGTTGTTGACCTGGGTGACCTTGTGCGTGTCGTCGGTGGCGTACAGTGTCAGCAGTTTGTCAGCAAGTGCGTTGGTTTCATCCACCTGACCCTGCCACTGCTGCAGCTCCGTCAGAAAGAGCTGAAGGGGGGGAGGAGAGTGGAGAGGCTCAGTTAGATACGAGGCAGAAATCTGAGACATTCATGCGATCGTTGAGGAAATGTCCGGCCGAACCTTCAGTTCAGCGTTTTGTTTCTTCAGCGAATCCACGTTGTAGGTGATCTGCTGCCAGGACTCCAACTTGTCACTGGCCTGCTTGATGAGATGATCCACTCTTTTCTTAGCATCCAGCCACTCGGTGGAGTCCTGCATCATGTTGTGGAGCTGCTTTGTTCTATCGGAGAGTTTGGTCTGAGAGTCCTCCCAGTGGGTCTGAAGTCTGTCAACTGCAGCGACAGATGGAAAGAAAATTTCAGACATTTTTTTCCTTAAATTATAATGACATTATGCAAGTTATTGCTTCACTTTTTTTTCCTTATATCTTCTTCACATGAGCAAGTCAATATGTGCGAGACGTACTGCGCTCGGTGATAGCGTTGCGGGTGTCCTGGTTGCTGGTTTTGTTCTTCAGGTTCTGGGCTGCTGTGACCTGTCTATCCAGAAGGGGGCGTCGCTGTTCTAGCTCCTGTAAAGACGACTGAAAACACACAATAACCGGAAATTATTGGTCTATTAAGATATTAATTGCTGCACTTTTCAAATATATCATACATTAGTTATACTTTTACTTTTATACACTGAAACTTTAAGTTGATTATAACTCATTTAAACTACATTTATTTAAGACACTGTATCCTAATTATGGACACCAAATCAGTGTTTTCCCAGACCCAACAGTTTCCAACAGTTTCTTGTTCTTGTGGCGCTGTGATTTCAGTTATAAGTGATGCTGACCTTGAGTTTGCCGATGTTGTCGTTGATGTCATCCAGGTCAGCCACCACCACTCGCTTGTTCTGCACCATGTTGTCCAGCATGGTCAGCCAGTCGGTGAGCTCTGCCCAGGACTTGTTGAACTGAGCCAGTGCTGCAGGTTCAGGCTGGGAACTTCCTAACAGACTTTCATCTGGGACACACACACACACACACACACACACACGCACAATGTTTAAACCATTTATCCACTTATCTATGACCAGTTATAGACTTGCAGTTTTACTTGTGCAAGCTCTGTCTTTTTCTATTAAGATATGACAACAAATAAAGGATTTTGCAAATGTAGTAACTTAACCCCTTGAAAACATTTTTTTTGCAGTCACTAAAAATATTATTCTTGCACTCACCATACAAACCCGCTAAAGAAAATAACTTACTGGCTTTTTTGGCTACGAGCAGAGCAGCCATCCTCTCCTTATGCTGCCGCACCAGCTCCAGAATCACAGTCCAGTCTTCTCTCAGCTTGGCATACTTCACCTGTCACCACACACACACACACACACACACACACACACACATTCACACATTCAGAGACGGTGTTGACAAATGCAATCAAAGCCTTTTTCGTTGATAGCACGAGCTGAGATGGAGAAAGCTCAGAACTTTTTAAAGTCAAATATGCGTCAGTGTCTTTGAACTTCAAAAGATGTGATGTTCCCTGACATACATTAATGAAGTACATAATATGGATTGATGAACTATTTGAAGCAGAACTTGTGGCGAGATGAAAGAGAAGTGTTTATTTTATCCCCCAGAGGAATACAGCGAGCAAGCAAATTCAACAGTGAAAATGTCTATTTCGGCATCGCTCCTCATTATCAACCCCCCCCAAAAAAAGAAAGAAAAGGGAAACAAAATAAGGCATGAGATGATTTCACAACAAAGTCGACATCACATGAAAAAGAAAATACGCCACAAGAATGCTGTGAGTTTCTTTCAGCGAATAAATTATCGTCATAGTGTTGGATTTGCTCACCTTGTCAGGCTGGTCGGGAGGACTGTCCTTGAACAGCTCATCGGCTCGTTCCAACACAAATTCCACTTCCGGCTGCTTGACTTGCACTTCCTCAATGAGCTGGAGACACGAACAGAGCCACAACACATCGTCGAATATTCTCACCGTTAAAGATTTGTTTAAAAGGACTGACTTTCTGTGTGGTTAAATTTCAACTGTGGCCAGTAAATGAATGTGAATTTTTTGGTAAATCGCAGTAAAAACTACTGAGGTGTGTGTTAAGTGCTACCCTGGGCGGCGGCTCCTCGGCGCTTTGCTCCAGCTTAGCTCGGGCGCTGGAAGCCCAGGCTGACAGGTCGTCCAGCTGACCCTGAAGATTCTCCAGCTCCTTCAGCAGACCTTCGATCTCCAGCTGACGTTCAGGCAGAGCCTTGGACACCTACAATAAATCACAGACAGGACTGCAATTTATTGGGGTTCATAACACTCCTAAAAATCGACTATTTCCCAAGGGAGGAAGAGTTAGTTCCCGGTTGCAGAAAACTATTTAAGTGAAGGCTACTCTACAATTTTCACCTCAGGATGTCTTGGATAAAAATGAGTTGCATAAGGACGTTGGAAATTCCCTTTGAACTCTTAAAGAGTAACAAAACCCCTACACCACTTTTTCCAGCTGAACACCAATGCAGGTAAATATTAAACAGTGTTTATGATTGATTCAGTCACAATCTTGACATCTTAGCACAAATTAAATGAATTTTACATAATCCATTATAAATGTACATAGTGACTGCCCTCCACTGGCTGACACCCAGCTACTGCAAACACATTTTCCTATTGGTTGTTCAGGAGATTCATGACTTGTTGGCTGGTTGCTTTCGTCACCAACCAAGCCCTGCACCCGCCCCCTGTGACGCTAATGTTACTGTTTCCACACCCTCCCACAAGTCACCTAGGAAACAGTGCACACACGCACGTGCAGACCATGAAACACACACACACACCACCATAAATTTGCGAGATAAAATGTGACTTCCCCAAAACCTAATCCCCACATGGTTCACATGTGCAATAATATAGCGGTAGTTACTGTAAAAGCTGGAGTGTGACCACTTGTGTTTTTACGGTACAATTTTACTAACTTAAAACTGGTAAATCCACTGGTAATATTCAACTACAGGAAGTACAGTTAGTACTGCAAGTACTGTGACTAGGTACAATATTAAGGTATTTTTGGTTGACTAGATTATTTCCATTTAAAGTTCTACTTCTAATCTATTACACTTAATGGAAATATTTCCCTGATCTTTCCTGCAGAGCTCCATCAGCAACCACGACTGTTTATCACTTTTATCAGTACGGAGCATCTTGATGTACGTGGTGGGATTTTATAGCCTGGTGCAGCTTGTTCTGATGAGTGAGGACAAATGTCTGTTTACAAAACGCTGGCGTGCTGTTAGCTGTAGTATTCACAGCGGCGGCTGCTGACCTGAGCCCAGCGAGCGTTGATGATCCTGATGTCTTTCTGTCTGTCGACAGGAAGTGTTATCTGCTTCTGTCTGGAGTTCAGATCCTCCATCGCCGCTTTCTTGGCAGGAAGCTCCTCCACATGTGCCTGACACACACACGCACAAAACACACGCACAAGTCATACAGGCCGAATTTAATAAGATTTCATTGCAGAGGCTCAATGTGGGACACAAGCTCTTTCAATCAAATTATGTAAACACACACAAACACACACATAGTAACAGTACAGTATATCAAGGTTGAATTGTAGAATGAAACATTATAGCATCTCATTTGAACCATAATCCCTCCTAAATTAAATTAAACAAACCAACATACACACACACACACACAGGAATATACAT